>PVJI01019921.1:14435-30135 GCA_004026765.1 Micronycteris hirsuta
CCCCCCCCCCCCCCCCCCGTCATTGCTCAGCAAAGATTTACTGAGTTGTGTCCTGGGCCCTGAGGGTGCACACTCCAGTGCCCGTCAGCTGGGAGGGGAGGGGACCTGTCACAGAAACTGTGGCTCCCCTAGGCCAGAGTGGGACAGTGTTTGTAAAGAGTGGGTGGAGAAGAAGACGAGACGGGTTGTCGAAAGGTTGTCATAGGGGCAGTGCTGGTGGCGAAGGCTAATCTGACTGAGAAACCTCTATGGTTTGACGGCCGTGACTTGTGGGCAGTCGGCTTATCTCCAAGATGCCAACTGTGCTGCCTTGGGGTCTGTGTGCGAGGGGGGTGGTATCTAAGGGACCCTGGGGGGCTGCTCTGTCCCTTTGACCACCAGGTGGCCTCCCCCGAGTCAGAGGACCTCTGCCACCAGCTGTATCTGCAGTGTGTCTGAGGTGACGGACGGGTCTGTTTGCCCACAGCCGAGGCAGCCAGCCCGGCCTGAGCTCCAGACCTGCCTCCTTCGTAGGGAAGGCGAGTCCTGCAGAAGTTTGGGGCAGGGAGTGGGCACTTCCTCCAGAGATAAAGGGAAACCCCCAGAGGAGGCGGCTCTCACGGGGAAGAGGCAGCCCACCAGGCTCTGGGCCAAGTGCTGAACACATGTTGCTTTTGAAGACAGAGCCTGGGACAGAGCTGAGCGAGGCTCTGCTGACTCTTCTTCGCCCTGGACAGGTCCTGTTCCGGCTCCTGGGCTCTGCCCGGGGCCCCCACAGAGGCTCTGAGTTTATGGGTTCACAGGGAACCAGAAACATCAGGAAACAAGAGCTTGAGCCGTGGGGACCAGGGAGGCATCTGGTGCTACCACTCACCAGCTGGGTGAGCTCGGGCAAGCATTCAAGGGCTCCGATCCGGAGCTTCCTCCTGAGCAATGGGGCGGTGCCACCTGCCTCCCGGGGAAGCTGTGGGAATCGAACCAATGAAAGCGGAGCACTTTCTCAGACTCCCGAGGCCCCAGGGAGATGCCAGTTATGCACAGCGACATGCCCACGCACACCCACTGGGGTGGCTCAGGCTGAAACGACTGACCGCTCAGCAATGCTGGCCAGGACGTGGCACGGCAGAAACCTCACGCACTGCCCTGGGAATGGAGAAGGGGCTGCCACTCAGGAGGACAATTTAAACAGTTAAACATCATCGGACAGAAGAAGGGACACACCACATAATTCCATTTACGCAGAGTTCTCGGAAGCGCAAACTTGTGTGTAGGGACAGGAAGAGGATCGGCAGCTGCCTGGAGAGGGCTGGGGTGGGGCGAGCGGGGAGGATGGTGGGGCAGGAGGGAGCTCGGGGCTGAGGGACGCACAGGTGTAGAGAGATGTCAAACTTCAAATTGTGTATCTATGTGCAGTTTACTGAATGCAAAGTACACCTCAAAGATGTAAAAACAAAAAAACAAAAAAAAAACCTACCTTGGGAGGCAATACAGAGCAGACTCTACGCTGAAAAAGAAAAACCACAAACCAGAAGTAAAGCATCGTTTACCACGTTTTTTGGTAAATGCTGATTGGTTGACAAAATTCCTGGTTTCTCACTACCTGTATTCATTCATTCATCCCTCCCTCCCCGAGGAAATGGGGCAGAGGGGCTTCGATCCAGGGATCCAGGGATCCAGGGATCCAGGGTATGAGTCCTAGCTCCCACCAGCAGGAGCGCCCCAGAGGGCTGGCCAGCACAGCATGACCCTGCCCCCTGCCGGCCTGGCTGGAGTTCAGACAGCACCCCCCCCCCCACATACACCCCCCACCCCAGGAAGAGCTAGCTCGGGCCTTCTGCTCTCGCCGCAGCACGGGCCTCTAGTGCGGTGCCTGCTGTGCCTCCCACAGCAGTCTGGGGGCTCCTGGAAGGGCGGTGCTGTGGTTCCTGGCTTCTCTCTCTGTTCTCAGCACCCAGCACAGTGCCTGGCACGAAGGGACCCTGAGAAAATGTTTGGGGCCAGAAGGAAAAAAGAAACTGTGCCATACTTGGTTCATGTTATGGGTTGAACTGTCTCTCCCCACCAAAAAAAGATATGTTGAGTCTATTATGAGCTAAATAGTGCCCCCGAATTTATGTGGTTAAGCCCCAACTCCTGGTGCCTATGGGTGTGTGTGACTATGTGGACACAGGGCCTTCAAAGAGGTGATTAAATTGAAGTGACGGTGTCTCGAGGGGAGGTCCTAATCCAATGTGGCTGGTGTCCCTACAAGAAGAGGGATTAGGACACACAGAGGGACACCAGGGATGGGTGCCCAGGGGAAAGACCAGGTGGGGACACAGAAAAGGAGACCATCCGCAAGCCAAGAAGAGAGGACTCAGGAGAAACCAAGGCTGTTGGCACCTCGACCTTGAACTCTGGCCTCCAGAATCGTGAGACCATAAATGTCTGCTGTTCAAGCCGCCAGCCTGTGGACTTCTGCTACTGCAGCCCTGGCAAACTAATACGAAGTTCTAGCCTCCAGCTCCTCAGCGTGTGGCCTTGTGAGGAGACACGGTCATCAGAGACGTAATTAGTGAGATGGGGTCATTAGGATGAGCCCTTTCCCGGGACTGCTGGTGCCTTTATAGAAGCAGAGACCTGGGCGCAGAGATGCGCACTCCGGGAGGGTGCCGTGAGGGGGGGAGGCGGGAGACTTCTCAGACTTCTGGCTTCCAGAACCCTGGGACCCCACGTCTCGGCTGTTCCAGGCCACCCAGTAAGTGCCACTTGGTTACAGTGGCCCTAGGAAATTAATGCAGTTGGGAGGATAAAAAAATGTTACGTGACGACAAATTTATCAAAGGCTGAGTTTTTCTGCCTACGGCAGCACAAAGACAGTGTCCACAGGAGCTTCCTGGACCCTGCTCCCCCCTCTCCCCACCCCAGCTTTGTTCTCATCAGCCACTGCCTCCTCTCCCAGGCTGCTGGGAGTCACAGCGCGCCCTGCGCTGGCCGCCTGCCTGCCAGAGCCGCGCCCACCTGGCGAGGGGCCCGGTAAGCACAGCTGCTCACCGCGAAGTCCTCTGCCCAGGGCTGTGCCACCTGGACCCGGGCTGTACCCAGGCCTCGGCGGGTTCTGTGACACCACACTTGGACCCTTTCTGGTATTTTTCACCTTGCCTATCCAGAGCTGGCTTTTGCTCTCTACCTTTGCCACTACCTGCCCAGCTACACACCTGCCCAGCTACACACCTGCCCACACAGCAGCTGCCCGTAAGGAGAGAGTGAGCGCAGGGCAGAGGGGAGGGCATGAGCCTGACCCAGGCCCCTGGGAAGCTTCGGCAGAGCTGGGAGGGGCAACGAGAGCCCCCTGCTCCGGGCCCTGGGGTGGAAACTGAGTCCCGGAGGCTTGCCCACCACCACAGAGCCGGCTCATGGCAGAGGGGCGGAGCCAGGACTCACGCTCACACTGACCTGGTCCTTTTCCCTTGTGACCCCATGGTGATGTTCTCGAACCAGTCACAGACACAGACCTAAAGCCTTGGGACTTGTCCCCAGTCCCCTGCACTCTCCCCTCTGCACCTGGTTGGAGGGGGCAGGCAGGGCAAACAGCCACACAGTGACAGCGATAGGCAACCTGGAAACGACCTGGGTGTGACACACAGCACTTTGTTACCCACTGTTACCAACCAAAAGAAACCGTGCTCTGACGGTCTCCATGGAGGCTGCTGGTGCAGGAGGCCCCGGGGTAGGGGGGCAGGGATCAGGGCAGGGAGCGGGGGTCAGCTGGCTGCTGCGTCCCCGGTCAGCGGAGCCCCTGGGAAAGAAGAAAGTAGGTCTCTTCGCTTCCCAGCTCTGGTCACTGACCTGGCGTGTCTGCCATTCTGAGCCCCCTGCCACCTTCCACTCCTTATGGGACAGGCTTGTACCCCACTACCCCTGCAAAAGGCTAACTTTGCCCCCAGCACGTCAGGTCTTGCCTTACGTGACAACACCAGGGCTCGGGTGACTTCTCGGCCAGGAGTGTAAGGCCCAAGGCGGCCCTCGTTGTGAGCCACTTCTGTGGCCGAGCGCGGGGACTTGGTAAAAGATGCGCGCCTCCTCGCGGGCCTCAGGAGGGAATTGCAGGGCCGCGTTCAGCCTTTGCTCGGCGCCTGCAGTTTACAAAGTGCTCCCGGACGCACGGTCTCACCTGCTGGTCTGAGGGGGACGGCTGAGCAGCCTTTGTGCCAGAGACGGTGATCTAGGGGTTCCTCTGCCTCCACGGGGCTGAGACACCAGGCAGCGAGGCCCCTGAAGTGAGCAGATCGAATCTGGTTTCTGACAGCTCTCTTAATGACCTGAAATACAACGTGTTGTGACATGAGGTCTGGGTCACAAGTATTATTAGATAATTGATTCTACCCGCTTCTGCCGTGCTAGCTTCCCCCATCCTGGGCTCAGGGTTCAGCTATAGCATTCCTGTTACAGGCCGGAGACGCATTCTCTCAAGCCCTAGAACTTCAGTACAGCCTCAAAGGACAATAGATGGAGGAACGATTGATAGAGACAGACAGACAACAGATCAGTTTTCCTTTTCCGGAAGTTTTTTCAGGGTCCCTCTTAACCAGTCACTGCTACCTTGATTTTGTGTTCATTCATTCACCGACTGTGTTTCAGGGCCTGTGCTGGGTGCACCATTAAAAGACTCTGTCCATCCCGTCCTGGGGCACTCCCAGGTCAGTGGGGCTGCCAGGGCCCAGGCAGATTCACAACACACGACAGACTTCTACAGTGTGGTAGGAAAGTGCAGAGAGCCTGGAAGGTGGAAAGAGGTCTGGGAGTATAGAAGAGGGACACCTAGTCCAGGCAGGGCATAGCAGGGAAGGCTTCCTGGAGGAAGTGGCATCTACGTGAGAGGAGGAGAGAGAGAAGCAAGTGCAGGAAAGGAAAGAAGTCCGGGCAGCAGAGAGAGGCTGGAGGCGTGAGCGCGCGGTGCAGTCAGAGGAGCAGCTGTCTGGCGAGGTGGCCCGCAAGGCACGCAGTGGTGGTGGGGGCAGGGAGCCTCCGCCATCCGCCCAAGTCCCCAGGGTGAGCCACTGGGATTGTGAACTGGGAGAACATTCTTATATTACCTCTCACTCTTCCAGGCATGAGTCACAGCTGTTACAAAACAATTCCTGGTGTAGTTTGATATTTAGCATTTCCCCTGGGACTAAGGTGTCCCTCTTCTGGTTCAGTCCTATAATTCTCTAGACCTAGGACAGAGCCTGTTTGTAGTGGATGTTTAGAAAATAGGGGGAAGGAAGGAAGGAAGGGAAAAGCCATGACAAGATCAGCTGAGCAACTGAGAAAAATCACTGTGGCAGCAAAGAGAGGAAAGATGGCAGAGGGTGTGGATGGGGTAGGGGACCAGACAGGATGCTATTGTCATCATCCAGGTGCAAAGTGCAAGTGGCCTGAAGGAAGTGGCAGAGCTGGGAGGAAGGGACTGAGAGCTGAGAAAAGCCGAGGAGGAAAGATCTACGCGGCTGGTGCCTGGGTGGGGGCGTAAGAAGTGGAGAATCAGCAGGCGGCTGCTGACGTCCAGGCCCAGCTCCCAGTCTTCCTGAACTGGCCTGGGTGGTGGGGTAGACTCGGGCCATGCTGAGGAGGACCCTCTTGTGCAGCCAGGATGGAGAAGGAGGGTCGGGGATGACGCCAAGGGAGGGAGAGAGAACTCAGGAGGGAGAGGCAGAAGAGGTAAGAAGTTCCTGAGAGGACAAGTGGGTGGAGCTTGAGGCATTTGCATTCAGAAAGATGCCAGGTGGTTGGTTCTTTGCTGTTTAAAGAGCAAAGGTGAGAAAAACAGAAAACGATGGGATGTTTATTTGGGAGTCAGAGAAAAGGGACCAAATCTTTTGCTTCTGAGTAAGGATGACTGTGCAGGACCAGGTTCAGAGGGGCCCTTTGGAAATTCTGTCTGCCAGGTTGTTTGACTTCCGGCTGGGTGCCAGGTGGAGGGAGAAGGGCCATGGTGTGAGCTTGGCCATGCAGAAATTCACCAAGCCATTTAGCAGGCACCGGGGATGGAAACCAGCCTGCCTTTACCACCTCCGCTTCCAAGTTCCTTCTCTGCACAACTGAACGTGCACCATCTTTGTTTCAGAGCAAATATCATGGGCTCTGGCGGGGCCGATGCTACCTTCATACTCTGCTAGGTCCTTGGATGATGGGCTTAGCCTCAGAGCCAAAGGAAAAAGCCCCAGTTCTTGTCGAGTGCCCTGCCATGGGCTGCCTGCTCCCTGGACCTCTCTCAGATGCTGCCCTGAAATCGTCCAGCTCGGGAAGGCTGTTTGCATCCAGACAATGGCAATGAATAGAAATCCAACTTTACATTGGCAAGGACGGTCCTTGGTGAGCGACCCCAGTTTCGTTTGCACCGTGGAATGGAGTGCCCCTTCCGTTCTTTCTGGGGAGTCCGGTCTGCGTTTCCCCCAGGTAGCACTCCCGACATTGGAAGCGCCAGCTGTAATTAATCTCAGCGGCTCCCCGGTCCAGTGTTTGCACGCAGCGCGTGGTCTAGTCTGCCTTGGTTTTTCCCAGCCTCCCAGCTCCGAGAGAATTGCTGTGATGGGCCAACCTCACAGTGCTTCAAGTAATGGGCTGGGCATAAAGCACTTGTCCTGAGGCAGACGGAACCCCACAGCAGGGAGGGCTCTGTATGGCTATCCCCACCTCCCCAGGCTGGAAATGAAGGCTGTTATTTCCCATTTGGAGTCCTGGGGATTGGGTTATTATTGCCAAGGACAGAGGAACAGCACGCCAGAGAGAGACCCTGGGTGTTTCTAGAAAGGTAGGCAGTGGGCATCTGGGCGGGGTGGTCCCAATACAGACGTCTCTGCCACCTACTTGGAAACTCCCTGAGGAGCTGGAGAACTCTGGACACATCTCTCCCTGTCTGTGTGGGTGGGCAGGAAGAAGCACTTAACCTTCAGTACTTTACCGAACCCTTCGGGAACAAAGCCTGAAGACTTCAGGGGTCTCCATAACACTGGCTCCATAAGAAATCAGTAACAGATGGGGAAACTGAGGCCCAGAGGCCCTGTGTCCTGTGCAAGGTCACCCAGCCAGCTGTTATAGAGCAAGGCTGACACCCTCCCTCCAGATGTCATCCCTGGTCTTCCCACAGCTCCCAGGCTTTCAACAGGAGAATGGGTTCGGGGAGACGGCTATGGAGAATCGACTCTGTGGGTGACCGTCGGCCGTGAGGGAGAACAGAACAAAGACAGACTTGCCCCCGTCAGCCACGGCGGGGACCCAAACGACCTAGGAGAATGGGCCAGAGCCAGGGCCGTTTTCCTGTGGCTGGAGAAGCGCAGTAAAGCAGCTGTGGCTCCTGAATCTCTGACACACGCAGAGGAGGACACACCCACCCCTCCCTGCCCTCTGGGGAGACATAAACACAGACAGACAGACAGACAGACATGCACACCCGCAGAGGCACAGGCACACGGAGGACGCACACGGTGCACAGTGAGGCGCTGCGGGCAGGCTCCCAGGCCCCACCCTCAGTCCGAGGAGCGCTTCACACTTGGGACACCTGCGCCCACGTGCACACACCTGTGCGCACTGCTGCCCAGGCATCTGCACACACTGTCACTCCAGCCTGCGGGGGAGGAGGTGGGGACCTGCGTGAGCACTGAGTCTTGTCCTAAGCAGGTGCGGGGGTGTCCTCCACCCAAACGGGAGGCAGGAGAGCAGGGGACTGGCCTCTGGTTAGCTGAGCACAGTGGTCCTATGCGGGGGCGGTGAGTGTTGCCATGGAGACGGGAGCTGGAGAGGCAGCGTGGGGAGGCCAGCTCTACGGAGTCGGTGAGTGGGCGGTGGATGCACAGATCCGCAAATCTTGGGGAGGCAGGGAGGGAGGTCTCGCGTGGGCGGCTCTCCAGCGAAGACCCTGCCCCTCCCAGCTCTGGGGAGTGAGGAGGGAGACAGGGGAGCGTAGGCGCCTGTGTCTGGGGTGGGGTGGGACCGGCAGGCAGCGAGGATAGGTGCCCTGATCCTTCACTGCTCTGGGCTGGGGTTTCCCAACTTAGGGAGGGGGGCTTGCTCCCAGTGGGGTCAGCCTGAGGTTGCTGCCCCTTTGTGCCAAGGAGGGCGTGAGGCGAAGCTGGCACAGCTAGGGGAAGCTTTAAATAGGGCAGCTGCGAGAAGCCCAGCCAGAGCCCACAGAAGGAGAAGGGCTGGCTCTGGGTTCGGAGCTGCTGGGGTGCTGTTGCCATGGCAACCCAATGTCTTCCCTACCAAGCTGAATCCCTTGTGGGAGAACAACATCAGAGAGGCCAGAAATGGGTAAATGTAGGGGGCTTCCTGGGGCCGGGCCCTGGGGCAACCAACAAGCTCCCCCACTGGGCGACGTAGAGCCACATCCGACACTGTTGCACTCAGTCATTCTTTCAACAAACTCTTCCGCTCTGCCAGGCCCTGGGCTGGGCCACGCCGATGCAGAACTTCACCTGGACGGTCCCTCAAGGAGCCCTCACTCTGGTGGTGGGGAGACAGGGGTGTCAGGGATGACGATTCGGAGGGTGAGGGTTTTCCCAGGGGAGTGGGAGGGTGCTGTGCAGGTGCAGAGGGAGGCCGGGAGGGCTTCCTAGAAGAGGGGACATTTTTTCTGGCCTGGGGCAGGGAGGGTACTCCAGGCAGAGGGAACAGGCTCTTCCAAGTAGACAGGTACCCAAGGGCCTCACCTGAGGCAAGGCGAGGCAGAGTGGGGCAGCTTAGTGGTACCACTTCCAAGATGGGTGACCTTGAGCAGCAAGGCACGTCACTGCTTGGTGCCCAGTTTTCTCGCCTGGGAAATGGAGATCCTAATACTGTCCCCCTCGGGCTTTGCTGGGGGACAGAGAAGAGACGATGCATGAGCCACTGTGCAGGGCCTGGCACGCGGTCATGCTGCTGTCACTGAGAGCTGGTCCTCTCCCGCCCACCGAGGGCTCAGGGAAGGTGTGAGCGGCTGCCTGGTCTTGGGGGCGGAGGGTACAGGGCGAGAGGAGATGGGGCAGAGCGCACCGAGGGCGCAGAGGGGCCGGGAGGGTAGAAGCCACCGCGACACAGCAAACGGGCTGGGGTGCCGGCGGTGTGGGTGTGCACAAAAAGAAAGGCAGCTTCATAGCTGACCTGAGTAAATAATTTATTTCTGGACGTTAATAATTTAAAAGCCTCCATTTCCTCGTTGTCTCGTCAAAAATAGAGACTGTCTTCTTTTTCGTTCTAGGTTTCTTTTTAAAGTAGTGTGTGGGAGCAGGGCCCGGAGCGAGGGCCCTTTAAGGGCTTTGTGACAGTGCCTCCCCCACCGTCCCGAGCCCCTGGCTGGAGAGGTTGCTCGGCCCTCACTGGAGTCTCCTCCCTCCCTGAGCTCGTCAGTGCATGGCGGTCCTCGAAACCATGTGTGAGGGGACGGAAGTCACTGAGAGAGCTGGGCAAGAGGCCCAGGGCCCTGGACACGGTGGACAGCAGGGGACTGTCAGCACCCTGTCCCTGCACGTCCACCAGCCTCCCTTTCCTCATGGGCACAGTGGATCGTGACCCCTCTCCTCTTGGCGTTCTTGAGGGAATTCAGCGAGTCCACGTCCAGGGTGGCCTTGTCTGTGCCCAGACCTGACACACAGTAGGCCCATAACCTATAGAATTGCCCACCCCTTGGGGACAGGCCCTAGAGAAGAGGCACAGAGGGGGAGCCTTCCAATCAGGTGGTCTCCTGGCTTTTCGAGTCTGGACCAGCTTCCTAAAACTCCACCATCCAGGGCTTTCCCCCACCCGCCCCCCTCTCCCCGCCCCACCTGTTCCTTTGTTATCTTCCAAAGGCACAGCTTACATGGGACCAGCTTCTTGTCTGGGGGACACCAGCCAAGGAGCTGCCGCCGCCCTGGGTGGTGGCCCAGACAAACAGATTCTCAGCCAGGCTCTCTGGCCCTCTCCAGGAGTCTCTTGCATGTCTGATGGACCTTCCACGTTCTGGCCTCTCCCTGGAGCTTACCCACAGGGGAACCCACAGCTCAGGGTCTCGCCCCAAACCAGAGAGCCCCGACATCAGTCCCACCCTCTTCTCGCACCAGGAAGCCCAGGCTCTGTGTTTAGTGGCTGCACGTTCCTTCGTTGGGGAAGGTTATCTTGTCCTGGGCCTGCGTCTGGCCTTGAACCCAACACGCTGTCGGGCGTGGGTCCCTGCTGCTTATTCGGCTGTGCTGGGCCTTTGGTTACAATGAGCCCTCGCACAGCAATCCTGCCCTCCACCCCTCGCAGGAGGCCTGCAGTCTTCAAAGCACTTCCTATCAAATGAACCCCCAGCCCCAAACCATCCTGGGAGGTAAAGAGTTAAGTGACCTACTAAGACCTCAGAGCTAGTCAGGGGCAGAACCAGGTGGACATAGAGCCCCACCCCCTTTCCCACTGTCTCCCACTGCCTTTGTCATTGGACCTGGACAGCCCTGGGGAGGGGCCCGTTCCCCACCTTCTAGGCGAGCGAAGAGATGTGCCCAAGGTTCTGGAACTAGGCGTGGCCCTCCCTGAGGGCTTGGTGGTCATTTTCCAGGGGGCAAAGCTGTGCACACCCCTGTCTCTACCAGGAGAAACCGCTGCGAAGCCATCAGCCTGGCCCCAGGAAGTCCTTTTCCCGCCTGAGAGGGCCTCACGCCCAGCACCTGCTGTGTTCAGCTTCTTTAGGTTGAAGAAAAAAAAGAACTCTCTCCTGAAAACGAGGTCAGGTGGCGAGTGAGTCAGGCTGGGCCTTCCTCGCCGGGACAGACGGCCGTGTGGGCACCGAGGGCTGGCTCACCGCCAGGCAGTTCGCACAGATGCCTTCGGTGTGCTGGCCCAAACCCGATGCGGGGTCTGCAGAGGGGAAGAGGGACGGCGTTTCCAATGTATTTAGGGGCCCCTGGCCATTCCTCTGGGGGGCAGGAAAGGAGAACTCAGAGAGGGATGGGACAGCGGACCACAGGGGTGCACCTTGAGAGCAGAGAAGCTGGGGCCTGGCCTGAGCTGAGAGAGAAGAGAGCCCAAGCCCTCCGGCCTCAGACGTCACGCAGGGACAGGCATGTGGCAGGGGTGGCCCAGACACCACAAGAGCCAGTTCCGCAGCCCCACCCCGGCCGCTTCACTCAGCTGCTGCCTGGGCCCTGAAGAACCCAGGTTCCCAGCACCGGTGGACCGGGGGCCAGGGAAGGGAGTGAACCCAGTAGAGCAGCGGTCCTGGAAGGTGACTCAGGCAGCCCCAGAATGTGTCCCCATCACTGCCCCAGTCCACAGATGACCCTCCGCCCATCCGCTGGGATGGCAGGCGCCACGCGGGCCGCTGTCACAAAGCCAGACCCGCAGTCACGCCAAAGCCCTACAAGGCAACCAGGCCTCCAGCCAAGTTCACAGCCTGCACTGCCAATAAATGACGTGAACTTGGGGCAAGTCAGCTCGCCCGTTCGGGCTTCACTAGCCTCGTCTGCACGCGGAGGTGCTGTGGGTTTTCCTCCTGGCTCTGTAGCAGCCCGTTTTGAGCTCTCGGGCTAACTCTGCTGCTAAGAACAAGCAACGTCTCCCAACGGCGAAATTCTCCCCTTGAAGTCCTTATAGGACCTAAAACGAAAATCAGCCAGGAGAGCCCGGAAATCCTGTTCTCACGGCAAATTTCCCTTGGGTTATAAATAAGCAGTTCTCAGCGGAAGGGAGCCCTGTACACGGCTTTGCCCATCACACGGCGGTACACACATTTCTGTCCATAAAGGATGTGACCCGCCAGGCAGGCGATACTCCTGCTGACGGCTGTTGCCAAGGTAACAAGCCAGGCTGCAAACAGGTAGAAAGAGCTGGCTCTTCTTACTCACCTTGGAAAGCACCAGGAAGCTGGTTAGATTTTCTCAGAATCACAGGTGGGAGCCGAGAAGCCTTATTCTTCTCTTCAAAGCCTCGCACTGCCACGGATTTGCTGTGTTGCTCAGGGAAACCGCTTCCCCGGTTTCCCCGCCCGCATCACGGGGCTCCGACCAGCTCTGCACAGAAGTCCCCGGGGTTTTGAGGTGCTCCCCAGTGAAGAAGGTCCTAAGGAGAATAGTGAATGTCAAAAAGAAGTAGAAAATAAGAAACAAATGGCAGTAAAATGTTAACTCCTGTAAATTAATCTATGTGTAGATTGCTGGACTTTTAATGCCTTTAATTGCTTTCGCTGGGAGTGTCACTGTCATTGTTTGCGGGGTTTCGGTGTCTGCGTTGCACTGCTTTTACAGCTCGTTAAAATCTACTGAGGTAGAGCCCTGGCTGCTGTGGCTCACTGGATTGAGTGCCCGGCCTGCAAACCAAAAGGTCACCGGTTCGATTCCCAGTCAGGGCACGTGCCTGGGTTTTGGGCCCAGTCCCCAGCAGGGGGCATGTGTGAGGCAACTGCACATGGATGTTTCTCTCCCTCTCTTTCTCCCTCCCTTCCCCTCTGTCTAAAATCTTTTTTTTTTTTTAAAATCTACTGAGGTAGAGAGGAAGGCGATTTTACGTGTTTCTTAAAGCAGCTCGTGGCGTACAGAAATGGTCCTTATTGTTTAGCATGTCTCCATCCTGATGTGTCCAAGTTCAATAACAGTTAAAATAACAGTGGACCTTTTTCAAAATAAAATACTTGTTGCATCTAATTTTAGAGCGTCCAATGAAGTAGATAGACTATATTCACAATAATTGCATTTACATCACCTCTGTTTGAAGAACACTATCTTAAGAGATATAATTGTATCAAACTTCAACAAGAGAAAGTGTAGCATCAATTAAATAACTGCAATAGAACCAAAAACACTAATCAAAATTACTTTTAAGAGAGAAAATGGGCAACCGACAGCCATCCCATGTTGCGGGGCCGGCTGCTGAGAGCCCTGAAGGATGACACCAGACATAACCTGTCGCTGAGCCCTTCTGGCTGGGGACCTGATGACCCCAGGATCCCAGGGCCCCTGGCCTCTGCCCTGGCTGCGTGTGGGCCAGAGGCCACTTGGGAGAAGCTGGAACTCACCCCTGCCTGCGGGCCCTCCCCATTTTCTCACTTGTTGAGCTTTCTCTCTGTGGGAAGAGCTACCGACCTTTCTAGAACTTTCTGCTAGAAGGAGGTGGTTCTTTCCTTCTCCAGGTCCTCGCCATCTTCCTGGGGGAGTCACCCTTGTGACGGTGTGGGTGAGGGGGGGTGGGAGCCACCCTGCATAAGGCAAAAGGGACAGTCTGCCATTTTAGTTCCCAAAAGTGAAGAGCGAGGAGCCCACTGAGATGGGGGGCAAGGGGGGTGGTGAACGGAGGAGACAGGAACCAGGAAGGTGGAGAGGGGCTGGCGGCGGGAGGAAGGACTCCATGCAGAAGGTGGCTGTGTGGCTCTGGAAACTTCTCTCTGCGAGAAGCACAGAGAAGGGCTTAAAGCTTCCATAGGAAGGCCACCCTGAGGCTCTTGCGAACTGGGGAAACTTGGCAGGAGCGGGACCCTCCGCAGGCCTCGGAGCTGAGGGAGCCAGGCCGTGTGACCAGGCTTCCGGGAGGCCACCCTGGCACCTGGCTCACACCCCTAAACGGGTGGGGTGACAGTGCTCTCAGCTTGTGGAGGAGGACAGAACTCCTGCCTCCTCCCCAGGCCCCGTGGACACTTCAACCTGGTTTTGGATATCCGGGCCCTGGGGCAGGAGAGGACCCTGCCCTGAGGGGAAATCCTGCCCCTCCCCAATGCCCCCAGGGTGGCTCTGTTGTTTCCCAGCAGAGGGGGGCCGTGGGAAACAGGGGTTTTCCTGATCCCTCCTGCAGCGGCCCCTGCTTCCTCCTCGAAGACAAGCTGGGCCAGCGCAGCTGTGGACGGCCCTGCAACCTCGCTGGGGGGCTGGCCAGCGTCCCAGCTAAAAATAACCTGCAGCACTGCATGGGGCAGCGCTGACAACCCCTCCCAGGGAAGCACCCCCCCTCCCCGCCCCTCCCATGCCCTGGTGTCCTGGGAACCCTGGAAGGCAGGGAGCCTGGCAGCGGACACGCCCCCGGGCTGTGCAGGGCCAGAGGCTGTTCTTGGTTAAACCCCTCAACAGCTCCGTGAGGCTGGTACTGTGACCATCGTCATTTTACAAAGGAGGAGGCCTGTGTACAGGCTCGCCCGCCAGGCCTCGGTTACACAGCGGGATCGGCCGGGCCGGGCTCAGCCTCCGAAGGTCTGGCCATGTCTGCTGCCCCAGACGTTGCTTCTCCTTCTTCAGAGCCAGGAAGTCGGGGGCGGGGTGGGGGGCGTTGGACTCCAGTCTTCCTTCCACTTGGCAAATTGCCTCTCAGCCTCGTTCTCCACACCTGCGAAGGCAGGTCAGAGGCCAGGAGGAGGTAGGAGCGGCGATCCTTTCTGAAACCTAGTTTGTGAGCTTGACTTAAACGTTTAAATATTTTGCCCTGGCTGGTGTGACTCAGTGGATTGAGTGCCAGCCTGCAAACCAAAAGGTCACCAGTTCAATTCCCAGTCAGGGCACATGCCTGAGTTGTGGGCCAGGTCCCCAGTAGGGGGCGCCTGAGAAGCAACCACACATTGATGTTTCTCTCCCTCTCTCGCTCCCTTCACCTCTCTAAAAATAAATAAAAATCTTTTTAGAAAAAACTTTTAAATGTTTAGACACAGACTCAGAGGGTCTCCAACTGCCTCGTACCCGATAGCATTAGGGGAGGCACTGCCCAGGCCTGTCCCCTGGAAACCGCAGCCCTGGGACTGGCGTGGGGGGTCCCTTTGCTGGAGCGCCCTGGAGCGCCCTCTGCCAGTCCTCGGCCTGGCCAACCCCAGTTTCCCCTCCAGTCTCAACTCAGAATCCTGATGCCTCTGGGCACAACGGGGGCTCACAGGGGCTTTCACACATCCTTCCCTCCGGGTACTGGCTGCTCCGCGTGGCAGGGACAGTGGAGGCCTGGCTGACCGCAGGAGCCGGGAGGCTCTGACCTTGGCCAGCACCCCTTGAATTCCTGGATCCCAGCACCGGGGGAGGCTTGACGAACACACACACACCCTGCCATGCAGTTGCCAGCTTGGTCCCATTCCTGAAGACACTCCTGCTTCTCAAACTGCACTGCCCACCAGTCACCTGGGCTCCTGCAGAGGGCCGGGGGTGGGGCCAGAGGGTGGGCACTGCCAGCCAGCGCCCCGGTGATACCCAAGCTGCTGGGTCACGGGCCACACCCTGAGCGGCGGGGCCTGAGAGCTCACCAGCTTCCAGCGAGACGAGTTCCAAAGCTGGGTTGGCCGTAGCCAATGCTTCAGGCAAAAACTGGATGATACAGCTCTCAAACCAGGCTGCAGCTGCCTTGGGGGTTGTGTGGGAGGGTCCTGAGCAAAGTCTTCACTCAGCAGAGCCGTTCAGGGACTGGGGGACATGCAAGGCGGGGGGAGGCGGTGCTGGGCCCAGGCTGCAATGCTGTCCCTGGAGTGCCCGGCCTGTGCCCGCTCTCGGGTTCCGGGCTCAGCATAGCCCGAGCACACTGGGCGACAAGACACCTTCTCTCTGGGCCTCTGCCCTCGTGGGGACTGTCTGCTGTGAGAGTGAGGGGTCACATAAAGAGCACTTACCACCTGCTCTTCCTGTGCCAACGTCGTCAATGCTCCCGGCAAACCTGGGGTGTGGGCACTAGACCTCTTGTTGCCATCTTCCTGGTGGGCAACCTAAAGCCCCACCCAGCAAGTGCCCAGGTCACACAGTGTCATCAGGCGCCAGCCATCAAGCTCCAAAGCCCAAGTCCTTACCTACAGCCTCTTCACTGTGCCACCTGGTGG
>PVJI01019922.1:0-30043 GCA_004026765.1 Micronycteris hirsuta
GGTAAGGATTAAAAAATAAAATAAAAGGATAATAAAGATTTCACCTGGCAAAGAAGAATATAAATGTCAGAGAAAAGCATGTTTGGGGTTTGAGGGGATGATAGGAATTAGACTTGGAATGGAACAAATAAATAGGAAAGTATTCAAGTTAGAGAGAAGAATATGCGAGAATGATTGCCTGGTCAGAGCAGATAAGAATTAGGTGTGGAAGGAGAATAGGACACAGTTGGGAAATTTTGAGAAATGAGACAGAAGAGAGAGTAACCAGACCTGTATGGCCCTTGTGAGTTCTTTGGCTTTAAATCTTTCCTGCATTCGATTACAAAAGATATGGCCTACAAAATATTGTGTGTCAAAGTTTCTTCTAGATCTTTTAGGATTCTATAGGATTAAAAAATATGAAACAGGAGAGGGATAAAAAATAATTTTTCTCAAAAGTTCTCATTTTATTTCTGGTTCATCTTAGGATTTTAATCAATGTACTAATTGAAACTGTCATTCTGTTTCTGCATTTTTGTTCTTAAAAAAAAGAAAAGTGTTTTATCAAATCTATGTATCTTATGCTTATGTAAAGTAATAACTTAAATGAAACACAAAACAGTTGTAAACCCATTTTTAAAAGCTAAATTGAAATTTATATCATGTTTTTTTACTCTTAAATTATTCATCTGAAATTATTGAGGAATTGGATTTTGTTCTAGATTTCCAAATACCTAATCTTAATATATTTTTTATAAGATATGTGTCAAGTCTGTTTGACTTACCGTATTTAGACATAAAACGCACCTAGGTTTTAGAGGAGGAAAATAGGAAAAAAAATTTTGAAGCAAAAAATGTGGTAAAATATTTAATAACATAAATAACATAATATTTCACCAACGCAAGCCAGGTAAGCTACATTCAGACTATAAGACGTGCCCCCATTTTCCTCCCAAATTTGGGGGGAAAAGTGCATCTTATAGTCCAAAAAATACAGTAAATAGAATGTTCAACCACTGTCACCTATAATCTTAAAAATAACTCCTGAAAGGTCTATGTTAATAGGAATTCATTTACCAAATATTTATTGAATGATTTGTATGTAGCAATGTTACCAGACACTGAAGGGACAGACACTATTAAGAGAAGGTACTGCCTTTGAGGAGGATTCTGAAATCGCTAGGGAACACAGGGACATAAATATATTATTATAAAACAGCAAATGATCTTCTATTACTATTTCTCCACTTTGTGGCCTTCTATCTGTCATGTCCTCTATATTCATATTCTTGTTTATCTTGTGTTTTTCCAGTAACATAGCTATTGGAACTGTTGCTGTGCATTTAAAAGCTGGGAGCACATCATCCTTTATGATGAAAATGAAATAAAAATATGCTGGAGAGGAATATACAGCAAATAATTTTTTAATGCTGAAACACAGAGACATCGGGGTGGGATGGCAGTTAGCACACGTGCTCTTCTTTCTGGTATCACCTCTGTCTCCAAGATTAGCATCACTACTGATGGCGGAGCATGAGGTGTCATCCAGGACATCGAGGCGCAAACAGTCCAACACTCCAGTGACAGACCTGGCAGTTGTAGTCCTGCTCTGCAGGGCCTGACTCCTTTCCATCCCACTCACCCACCAACCGTGGCAAAACACTGAGCTCTTCCGATTTCCAAAGAAATAAAATCATATGAAAGCCATCCCTGTTTTAGGTAGTTTTTTCAAAGTCTGTGGACCAAAATGGATAATAACATCGAGCAGGATGCAGTTTTGGAAAAATCTTCATTAAACATCTTTCTTCTTGTTTTTGTTTTAAGTTCCTCCAGCCATAGTGTTTGTTTTCTCCAGCACCCTCTCCATGCAAAGGTTCATCTCAGTTCTTCCTTTTCTCCTCTTTCTCTTTTAAATTAGTTTTATTCCCAGATATTCAGAAATAAAAACAGGGTACATTAATGTAGCAAAAATGTAAACATATAAGATGTTATTTCATTGATATCTCTAGTAATCGCAGAAAAAAGAATTCACCACCTACCCCAGGTCCATAGAGAATCAGTCATCACGGACTCATGGTATATCACTTTTAAACTGGCTAAATATAAACAACCATTTATATGAACACATAACATATTATACATTTGTTACACAATGGTCTGTAGTCTTTTAATTCTAGATCTGGACATACATCAAAAGTTCTTATATCACCTTACTTTAAGTTTTTACTCATTTTAAGTTAGTTGGCATTCCATATTTTAGCTGTTATCATTTTGTTTTTTTAATCAGTCCCCTTTTGATAGGCATTCAGAACATGTAGTCACTAACTACTTCTGCAGGAAATGTCAGTGCCATGTCCTCAACAGCTTGTATTCATGAAAAACAAAATCACCTATCTGATACAGCCAATCCCCTTCTAAAACTAATTACAATATTTCCTCTGTAATTTATTCCATATTAAAACATAATTTTAGTATGTTTAAGTTTGATGGAGAGAGATTAGAAAGAAATCATTTTCTGAATCGTTTAAAGTTTAGAAACTTTAAACACATAGCTTTTTATCTGTACAAATATCAACCTCATATTTACCTCTTAGTGGTCTAGACTTTATATGTACAGATGCTTTTAGGATTCACTGAATCTTCCTAATATCATTGTAAATAGATTTCAGACTTTCTTCTTATCAGTCATTCATTACTTGATTTGAACTCAAAACGCACAAATAGGATTTTAAAAGTCTTGAGGGAAATATAAAAAGATGGTAAATCTCTTTGCATTTTTCACATAGTAAATATATACAGATGTGTATATATACACATTCATAAAATATTAAATGTTCCCACATGTAGGGTAAGTGGAAGCAGTCTGGCTTCCCCACCCAGGTGTCTGGGTAACTAAGGGGAGCAGTGTTTCCATAGCCTTGGAGGGGCCTGATAACCAATGTTCTCATAGCCTTGAGACTGGGTCTGATGAATTGTTCCTATAACATGAAGTGGGCTTGCATGCACAGACTTATGTTATGTTATGTAATGTTCTGGCGGCTTTCTTGCTTTGTTCCCCTCTAGTAACTTAAACAGGTAGGGACTCCCTGCTGGGAGTGATGATGGGAGACATGTATGGGGACAAGTGCCATGATGAATGACATGCTGGGAAACAAGGGCCATGACATGTACCACGCAGAGACATGCAGATAGACACACAGCTTGCAGAGTGCGTGGCTCACCCACCCATGAATAACGGAATGCCAGACATCCCAACGGCTCTGTGAATATTTTCCATCTGCACAAATACCATGAACTTGCCCAAACTTGAACCGTTGCAACACACCACATCACATATTTCAGTGTCTGCTTCAAATTCCAAAGCAAATGATAGCAATTTAACTCTACACCAACCAGTGCCAGGCAAGACCTATCAAATATGCTTTCAAATTAAAAGGGTATTGATAAACTGAACTATGATTAAAAAAAATCTTCTATGTCTTTCATATATTTTAAAACACAGGAAAGGAAGCAGAACAAATGTATCAAATTGTTCCATTTAGATTGCAGACAAAAAATGATTAATCATGTATAAGTGATTTAAAATATGTATTTAAGTATTCAAATAAAGTCTGACCCTACATCTTTGTTTAAACTCTTTTCCCTGTAAGAATGCCATTTCCCACCTTTTTAGTGGGATTTCTCATTCTTAACAGAGTGTGAGTTCCCCTTTATATCCTTCACTAACTCCCAGGTTTGGTTAGATGCCGCTTTTCCTCCTGCCCCACCACCCTATGCTACCTCACATAGTGGTTAGTCTATTGAACTTTGATGGCTGACGTTTGTTAAGGTTTCCGCTACCTTAGACCATTTAGGATATGGATAATACCAGTTCTATTTGTATAATCTAACTAGCACGTAATAAATGCTTATGAACTAAATTAAGTAGAAAAATATTAAAATTTGTTCTGTGTGAACTGAGGCAGCTAAACTGATAACATTGAATAGAAACAATTCTTACTGTTTTTTTATTGTCGTTCAAGTACAGTTGTTCCCCACCACACCTCCCCCCGCCGCACCCATCCCTGCCTCCCGCCCTCAAACCTGCCCTCCTTGGCTTTGTCCATGTGTCCTTTATACATGTTCCTTGCTGGTCCTTCCCCTATTATCCACTATTATCCCTCTCCCACCTCTGCTCTGGTTACTGTCAGTTGGTTCTTTATCTCAATGTCTCTGGTTGTATTTTTCTTGCTTATTTCTTTTTTTTCATTAGGTTCCACTTACAGGTGAGACCATGTGGTATTTGTCATTCACTGTCTGGCTTATTTCACTTAGCATAATGCTCTATAGTTCCATCCATGCTGCCATCAAGGGTAGGAGCTCTTTCTTTCTTTCCACTGTGTAGTAGTCCATCATGTAAATGTACCACAGTTTTTTGATCCATTCATTTACTGATGGGCACTTAGGTTGCTTCTAGCAGTTGGCTATTGTAAATTGTACTTTTATGAACGTTGGGGTGCATAGGTTCTTTTGAATTGGTGTTTCAGGATCCTTAAGGTGTAATCCTGACAGTCATATTGCCAGGTCAAAAAGCAGTTTCATTTTTAGTTTTCTGAGGAAATTCTATGCTGTTTTCCACGGTAGCTGCATCAGTCTGCATTCCCACAAACATATAAGACAACACTTGTAAAAATTACAGCTAATAATAGAATAGACCACTTTGGAGAATGAGCTCCAAATTGCCATAAATATGCCATATATGAATAAACATGAGTAAGTAGTAGAGAGGATTTATCTGACAGAAGTTTGAAATGGATGCTCTCAATACTTTTTCTCTCTCAAAGGGTCTATTCTTCAAAATTACTAAAACCACTATATGATTTTGTTATGCTTTCAAATAAGTCACCTTTTAGCCCAAACAAATTGTCAGTTGAATCAAAGTGAATTATTCCAATTTTCTTGACAAAGCAGCTGAGGCATTAGCTGGTTAAATAGTCTATTGAAGCTTAAAAGACTATGAGAACAGAGTGGTACTGGAATGAAGATCACTTGATTCAAAGGACAGTTTCCTGTCTCTTAGGCCACTGTCACGCAACTGAAAGAATATATAGAGATGACTGTATTCCTGGGTGGTAGGTCATTCAAAGTCCTTGCAACACAGGACAGCTCTCTTGGCACTAGAATGAACATGCTGAGTCCTCACAGGGACAGATGGATTTGATGACAGCAATACTGCATAAAGTCTTTTATTAATAGCCTTTATTTTTAGGCTAGCATATGCTATTCTTGTATAAATGTTTAATCATTTTGGAAACTTACTAAGTATTTTATCTCTTATAATATCCTCTTGGAAAAAGTTCCAGTTTAATTATATATTGTTCTATAAAAGATTACAATGGTATAGTGACCTCTGAGTGTCCCAGATAAAAGACCGCTTGCTTATATGTCAGCCTGAGTTTTCCTAATCCTGTTATAGAAATCATGGCTTATAATAGAAGATGAGGGAATGGAATAAAAATTAGATCTGTAAATTTATCAATGGAATGAACTTAAATTAGATTACGTGTAGCCAATATACACATTAAAAATGTACTTTCAACACAAGTTATGTTCCTTTTCAGCAAGCCTGCTAAATTGGTAAAGTCATCTAAATTTCAGATTATTTTTCAGTCATGACATTGATCACAACACAACACAGTTATCCTTCCTGATGGTTCACAGTACTTATGGCAGCCCATGATGTAAAAATTCCAGATCATGGAGAATAATAATAATTATGAAATATAAATAAAAATGAGGGTTAAGCCACGATAGATAACCAATTATTTTAGAATTTGTATCTTGTCTAAGCTTTTATTCATCCTCTTTGAAATACCTCTTTGATTGTTTCCCCAAGCAAGTTAAATTGCAGAATGACCCAGATGTTTTCTTAAATACTTAAAAAAAAATGATTATCCAGTGAGCCAGTTTCTAATTCTAGTTCTTTCACTAATTAACACTATAATTTTATATGTCCCCTTTACCTTTTTATATATTATTAATTTAGGGCTTGAAAAAGATGATTCTAGTGTTTTTTTATCTTTAAAATTTATGCAAACATATGCATTTAAATATAATTGCCTCTATTAATATCCAGGAAAAATTACATTTTAAACATCATTACCAATGCTGTACATAAACTTCAAAATGTATGCAAGAAACGATTTCATTATATAAATTACAGATCACCCCTGAAAGTTTTTAAATAGATTTTTATTAAAGTATTACTTACATGCACAAAATGTACAAAGCTTAATTGTACAGCTTAGTGAGTATTTATAAAGAATAAAGGAATATCCCCTACATAGCAATCCTCCAGATAAAAAAATAGAACATTACCGCTGCCAGATAGTCCTCCCTTGTAATGAATTATAGTTTTTTGTCCCCATAATAATAGTTTGGAAAATAAATTTTCTTTAAATAGATTATAAAATGTATAAAGAGAAAAATATGAAATTTTTATACTAAAATACTATTAGAATAAAGTAATAATCACAATTAAGAAATGGAATGTTTTTGAGTTAGAAGTGCCAGGTTAGCATTAATGTCATGAAATCAGTTCAGTTGCTATTAGTATACTTTCATATTAGGAATATTTATATCAAGTTAAATATAAATTAAGTGAATAAAATAAGCAAAAAAGAAGATACACAGGAAGAAATTATATTTGTAATAAAATAGGAATCTAAAAATAACCAAATAATTGCAGTCACGAGGACTTGATAAGGAAAGAAGGATTGTACATTGAAGTTACAACAGGACCTGAACTATTACAGCAAAATACCTCAAACTGTGTGACTTACAAACAATAGAAATTTATTTGTCCGAGTTCTGGAGGCTGGAATTCCAAGGCCAGGGGGCAAGTAGCGTGGTCAGGAGAACACCCTCCAGATTTCAGACTTCATGTACCTCACCTGGTGCAGGGAAGTACGGGGCTTTCCAGAATCTCCACCCTCATGACCTCTTCATCTTCCAAAGGCCCCATGACCTAATAACACACAGGGGATGTGTGTTATCACACACATGCACTTTGGAAAACACATATGCACTTTGGAAAACACAAACATTCAGCCTATAGCGAGAAGTATGCCTTATAGGACTTGAATTCAACTTCCAGGTTAAGGTTATCACTACCTTAAGAATTCTATCAAATCACACGTGTGTATGTGTATATGTAATGGCATAACTCGTTTCATCATGCTTCACTTTATTGTACTTCCCAGATGTTGCATTTTTTTATAAGTGGAAGGCAAGATCCTTCACAAGCAAAAGCATTACAGCTTGCTTTATTGCTACATTCTCTTTGAGATGGTCTGGAACGAAACCTGCTAAATCTCCAAGGTATGCCTGTATATCAAATTGCATGTGTGTATGTTACAGGGAGGGGAGAAAGGACTTAGCAGTGTATATGAAATAATAGTTTATAAAGTCATATTTAATATGTCCTTCATATAATTACAAGGTTGTGAGTCAATAAAAACGAAGCAAAACTCTCATTATTTAGTTTCCCATGCAGTCTGTCTACACAAAGAGAATGTGCTGGTTCCATCAAGTGATCTGTTTGATTGTGTTTCTCATTATAAAGTACTATATCTTCTTTCTGGATTTATGCATTCAATTCAGGAGTTTTTAAGCCTCCTCACCATCAACCTGTGGATATTAACAAAAATAACTTTTAAACATCCAAAGATGTTTGATAAATATCTTATTCTAGGACAATTCTGACTTAACTACTTACTTCGTAAAAATCTGTCTTAAGCGTCTTAAATTTATATTCAAATCTCTGGCTCTATAAACAGGGAAATGAAGGAGGAAGAAAATAAAGTCTCTATAAAAGGAAAACAAAAAAGTCCATTTGAAAGTGAAGGTTTATATCTGATGCTATATCACTTACAGTTTGGTATTAATTTTTGAAATTAAAATAAAGTCATGTAGAAAATATAAGAAAGTAGTGACTTCTTGTCCATGGCATGTTATGTAAGAGGTGAGCTCCATCTAAGGTAAAAATATCAGCATCATATAACAGTGAGAGTAAGAAAAATGTAGTTGAACATTAGAAAAGAAAAATAACTTAGTTAAGAAACTGAAAAGGGTTGCATTATGTTAGAATTATCAAAATTTCTTTATAATTTGTAATCATCTGTACTTCAAGATTTTGATAATTCAAAGTAATTACTAGTAATAGAAAAAACAACTTCTGAGTCTTTGAAACCTCTAACATCAGGAAAAGTGGAATAGAAAGTACCGAGGTCTGATTTTACTTTAAGTCAGTTCATTTTGTATAATGAAAGTTTCTCTTTTTCCTTTCTTCTTCTCCCTAAGTTTCCTTTCCAGCTAAGTTCTGAGAATTTTAACTTGTTTCTTTACCTTATTACTTGTTCCTACTATAATTAAAGAACATTTTCTAACAGTTTTAAAGTTGGAGAGTGTGGGTGTTTTATCAGAGCATTAATTTTATATAGTGATCAGAAATTAATCATTATCATTATTATTGTGGTATATACTTTGATTAGGTGGTTCAAAGAAAGTTGTAGTTAAATAGTCCAGCCCACAGACTCAGAGAGTAGAATGGTGTTGCCAGCAGCTGGGTGGACGGGCACATGGGGAAGTGATGGTCAAGGGGTACAAACTTTCAGTTATGCAAGACAAGCCCTGGAAACTACCATACATCCCAGTGCCCATAACTAACAATGTATTTTATACTTAAATTTGCTAAGAGGATAGATCTTACATGAATTGTTCTTACCACGTGCATAAGAATAAAGAGGGAGCAAGAAGAAAGTTTTGGAGGTGAGGGATATGTTATGAACTTGGTGGTGGTAAAGGTTTCATAACTATGTACTGTGCTTTTCCAAAATTTATTAAGTTATACACATGCAGTAGATACAGCTTTTAACATGTCAGCTATAACACCTCAGATTGAAAAAGAATGCATTTCATCCACTTTCTGGGCTGTGAATTGGCTTGCAACTTCTGCAGTATTTCTTGAATCCAGCTACTTTCTCTAAAGTGTAGATCCCAAATCTGAAAACTTCTCCATGTTATTTTGGGGGAAACTGATATACTTTACATTGAGGTTTTACATGTTTTGTGTGCACAGTCAGATTTTCCATCAAGACACAAATGTGTTGTCCAATTCCTAAGACTCATTTTTGATCTTATAAAAGTTGCAAATGGATTAGATAGACTTTAAATAAATATATATACCCAAGTAGGAAAGAAATTCAGAATTCCAACTGAAGAAACATAAGTTTCTGCCACTATCTTCCCAATATTATTTATGCTAATCACAGAAGTGAGGTAAGGTATTGCAGGGTAGCTAATTACCAAAATAATAGCTGAGTCAAATAAAAAAATTGACTTTACTCAATACAACATTTAAGAGACATAGTCTAACGACACGAATACAAACATATATACATAAAAACACATTCTTTGTACAAATAATATTATGATAATGCCCTAGAATCATAAAACAAAATGTATTATAACTATAAATAATCAAATATTGCCGTGGGGATCTCGTCCCAGCCGAAACCCGTGGGTGACTGTAACCGAATGCGTGTATGAACCTCACACTGAGACACGCGGGGGGAAGGAATCCGGCGGCCACGGGTCTCCTCCACCATCCCCCATCTTGGGGAGAAAGACCTCGTGGGTTGCTTAGCCGGGGGTTTTATTAGAGGCGTTAAGACACATTTACATTGGATTGATTATTCATGGGATTAAGCAGAACAGGTAGGATTACTCATTAGCAGAGCATCAGGATGTTGATTCACGTCTGGTGGCAGACAGGACCAGGTTAAAGTAATATTCAGGGATCAGCAAGCCAGAATTTTTTAAGATACACCTTTGCCAAATTCCTATTAGAGAATTCCCATCCCACAGACATGATCCACACTTGCTCACACAGGAATCACACGGAGCTGTGCTCAAAATGTGTAAATTCTCAGGACTGCGTGTTTACACATGTGTGGAAATCACTGCCACAAAATATAACATGAAACAAGTTACAGTGATACGTTGGTACTTGTTAACTTGTTCCAGAACTCATGATGAGTGCCGAAACTGCGTACCGGACAATGAAGCATTTTCTGTTGCGGACTAGCATCCTAACTCGTACAAGTTCAAGTAACTGCAACAAATCACTGCAATCACTGCTTGCTGGAATATTTTTTTTCTCATAAAATTCTATAAGTACAGGGTTTGATGGGTTCTGAAGCAGACAAGTGCAAAAGTATGACTGCATTTAAAAAATTACTTTTAGTGCAATAACTAGGGTAGAGAAAACCCTAATAAAATGGTTATTGTTTTGTACAATTACCCTGTTCTATTGCAAGTGTTTTATTATTAAACTTTCTTGTTCTAATTAGATTTTTTAGGTAAGTCTAAAAACCTGCATCTTTTTGTTAACTTGTCTGCTGAAGCACCTATTATTCAACTGTCTTATACATTCATGAAAAATACACATTTAAGATTACAATTTTCAGGAATCCTTGGTTTAATAGAATTTTTCTGTGAATTAGATATCCCTGTTAATATTTATAAAAGTTTGTGGAATGAAGTAATCTTGATATTAGTTTTATTAATGGATGTAGGAGATGCATTTCTTTGTATGAGTAAATAAAATACCTGAATTTATAATTCAGAATAATAAATATAATAATATAATGTTTTAACATACATTAAGCTTTATATATATAAAGAAATCATACATACACACATACATATAAACTTTAATGATCTACTCAAGTTAAGTGGAATATAAATACATTCACCCATTTAAATATAAACATTAAATAGGGAGACCACAAATTGCATTTTATAAGCAATAGGAGAATGATATAAAAGGAAAAAGGAAATGAGGAAAAGTAATAGTCTTTGATATTTTTAAGAGAAAGTGTCTGTTGTAATCAGGCACAATATTTTCAAATAACTCAAAAATGGGCTGTCAGTTCTAAGCTTTATTAGTAGGAATAATTAGGTATTATTTCCACATTTCTATATATTTGTCATTGTATGAGCATTTAAAAATAATACTTTAGTTAGTGGGTATGCATTTTAACTGCAGAAATATTTTACATGCAGAGCTCATCCCTGGCGTACAGCGATGTGAAACGACGCGAGGGGCAGAAAGAACATGAGTTCGGATGGCAGAAGACTGGAGTTGGAATCTCGGATCTGATGCTTATTTACTAAGATTATTAAATTCCTAAACTCATAGAGTTCTAGTTTTGCTATCTAGAAGTGTAAATAATAATATTCCTGCCTCAGTTACAGACAGTGATTATTAAAATAAAGTGAAGTATTTGCGCTTGAAATAGCACATTAACAAAACCATATCAATAGGAGGTTTTGCCAGTAGTTTAAAAATGCTTTACTTGTATTCACAAACACACATGTACATAGAGACATTTTAAAAAGTCACAGTAGCCCTAGCCAGTGTGACTCAGATAGTTGGAGTGTCTCACCTCTGGTAACTGAGCATTGTGGCTTCAATTCCAGATTTCAGATTTGAAATCTGAAATCCAGATTTCAGTCGAGGCATGTACCTAGGTTACAGGTTCGATCCTTGGTCCCCACAGGTAGAGAGGCAACCAATCCATTTCTCTCTCTCATCGATGTTTCACTCTTTGCCTTCCTCTCTCCCTTCCTCTCTCTCAAAAAACAATGAAAGAATGTCCCTGGGTGAGGATTTAAAAAAAAGGCACAGTAGTTCTTCGGTACTATTTTTATTTTATATGAGATTATTTATTTATTTATTTATCCCATCACCTTTTATCCCCCTATAACCGACCTACCTTCCGCCTACCCCCTCACATCACAATCACTACACTATTGTTCATGTCAATGGGTTATTTCTCTCTTCTTTTTGGTTCAATCCCTCCACCCCCCTGCCAGCCATGAGTGTGTCTCTGTTTTGCTTGTTAGTGCAGTTTGTTAATTAGATTCCACATGTGAGTGAAAACATACGGTACTTGTCTTTTTCTGACTGGCTTATTTCACTTAGCATAATATTCTCCAGATCCATCTATGCTGTTGCAAAAGAGTAAAATTTCCTTTTCTTTTCTTTCTTCTTTCCTTTTTTTTTTTTTACGGCTGAGTAGTAGTTCATTGTGTAGATGTACCACAGCCTCTTTATCTATTCATCTACTGATGGACACTTGGGCTGCTTCCAAATCTTAGCTATTGCAAATAACACTGCAGTGAACATAAGGATGCTTATATTCTTTCAAATTATTGTTTTGGGTTTCTTCAGATAAATTCTTGGCTCAAAGGAATCCAAATGGGAAAGGAAGAAGTCATTATTTGCAGATGACATGATACTGTATATAGTGCACCTTAAAGATTCTATCATAAATTTACTATAACTAATAAATGAATTCAGTAAAGTAGCAAGATACAGATTAAATATCCAGAAAGTAGTTCCATTTTTATATATCAATAATGAACTATCAGTAAGGGACACTAGCCCTGGCTGGTGTAGCTCAGGGACTGAGCATGGGCTGCGAACCAAAGGCTTGCCAGTTCAATTCCCAGTCAGGGCACATGCCTGGGTTGTGGGCCAGGTCCTCAGTTAGGGGTCACATGAAAGGCAACTGCACATTGTTGATGTTTCTCTCTCTCTCTTTCTCCCTCCTTTCTCCTGTCTAAAATTAAATAAATAAAATCTTTTAAAAAAGAAAAGGAAACTAAGATAATAATCCTATTCACGATTGTTGCAAAAAGCATAAAATACCTAAGAATAAATTTACCAAGAATGTGAAAGACCTGTACTTGGCAAAGTATAAGACAATAAGAATAAAAATTGAAGAAGATACAAATAAGTGGAAGTATATACCATATTCATGGATTGGAAGAGTTAACATCATTAAAATGTCCATATTACCCAAAGCAATCTACAGATTCAACACAGTTTCCATTAAGGTACCAATGGTGTATTTCACAGAACTAGAACAAATATTCCAAAAATTTATATGAGACCACAAAAGACTCTGAATAGCAACAGTGATCTTGAAAAAGAAGAACAAAGTTGGAGGAATCAGGCTACCTAATATCAAACTGCCAGTGTACTACAAGGCATTGGTAATCAAAATGGCCTGGTACTGGCACAAAAACAGGCACATAGATCAATGGAACAAATAGGGAGCTCAGAAATAAACCCATGGCATTATGGTCAATTAATATTTGACAAAGCAGGCAAAATATACAATGGGCTAAAGATAGTCTATTCAATAATCATCAAGCATTGGGAAAATTGGACAGATGCATGCAAAAAAATGAAACTAGACCATTTTTGTACACCACACACAAAAATAAACTCAAAATGGATTAAAGCCTTAAATGTTAACTCAAAACCATAAAAATCCTAGAAAAATCAGAGGCAGTAAAATCTGAAATTTCTCATAGCAATATTTTTTCTGTTATATCTCCCCGGGGAAGGGACCCAAAGGAAAAATAAACAAATGGGACTACCTCAAACTAAAAAGTTTTTTTCACAGTAAAGGAAACCATCAATGAAATGAAAAGGCAGTCCACTGAATGGGAGAACATATCCACTGGTACATCTGATAAGGGTTTAATATCTGAAACTTATAAAGAACTTATAAAACACAAAAAAAAATCAAACCGTATAATTAAAAAATGGGCAAAGAACCTGAATAGACACTTTACCAAAGAAGACATACAGGTAGTCAATGGTCATAAAGAAGATGCTCAACATCAGTAATCATCAGACAGATGCAAATTAAAACCACAATGAGACATCACTGCACAACCATTGAAATGGCTATTATGCATAAATCAACAAACAAGTGTTCTTGAAGATGTGGAAAAAGGAGAATGCTTTTGCACTGTTGGTGGGAATGCAGTTTGATGCAACAACTCTGGAAAGCAGTAAAAAGTTAACTCAGAAAATTTTTAGAAAATGTCATTTAAAAAATTTTTATTTATTTTTATGGAGGGGGAGGGAGGGAGAAAGAGACTGAGAAAAACATCAATGTGTGGTTGCCTCTCATGCACCCCCCACTGGGGACCTGGCCCGCAACCCAGGCATGTGCCCTAGACTGGGAATTGAACCTGGGACCCTTTGGTTTGAAGGCTGACCCTCAATCCCCTGAGCTATACCAGCCAGGGCAAAAAGTAGTCTCTTTTAATTTTGCTGTGAGTACAGGCTAAGAGACAGTCTCTAATAATTAATCTCCAATTATGCCAGGCAAATCCTTTCCTTGGGAACACAAGACCTTTCCCAGGAAAACGCTCCCTGGTCTCCACGTGTTCACCTCCTTACATTCTTTAGGTCTTCATTCAAATTTCACTTTCTCTGTGAGGCCATTATGAACCCTCTTACCTAAAGTAAAAAAAAAAAAAATATATACACTTTTTAGCATTTTCTCCTCTTACCATTGCATTTATTACCATCTAACCTATAATTTTATTCATTTTTTACATATATTTTTATCCCTTTTCTCTTCCTAAACATAAGCCTTAGTTTAGCAGGGCCTTCCATTTGCTCTTTCCCTCCCTGCTTTTTCTAGCATCAATAACAGCATGTGACACAGGATAGAATTAAATAAATATGTATCAAATGAATGAATAATAAATTCTTCTTCATATACTGGGCCATGAAGAAAACTGGCAATTCAAAAGACATTCCAAAGACTAATAACTCTCGTTTGATTCAAACAGAAAAAAAATATGAGTGATAATCATCATGTTTCGGATACTTACAGAAATTGATAGAGAGTATAGAGAAGACAGAGACTTAGATATGTATAAAAGTGTCCGACCTTCGCTTCTGAACAAGATGGATTTAAGGAATTGGATTACTTTCCTTCCTGAAACAGCCATAAAACAGACAAAATAAATGAAACAATGGGTTGCAAGGCACAGGATATTAGGCAATGGGAAACAGTGAACCTTGAGAGACAGGAATAAATAGGGGAAGACCAATGATTGCCATTGCTAAATGCCTCGTGAGATTTTTCAGGTTTAAAACAAACAGGGAAGCCCGGACAGAGCCCAGCAGACAACTTGACTTTAAGAGGCAGTACTGAGAATCCAGGGTGACAAAGGCCCCTAGATGCACAGGGAAGATCACAAACAGAAATTCGCATGGAGAACCTCTGGAGAAATGTCCCTAGTAGTCAGCTGAGCACTCTTCAATACATGCACAAATGGGAACTGCATGAGGAAAAATACTATTAGTTCTTGTGAAACAAATACTGATAGAAATGCAAAAAAAATAAAAAATTATAGCAGGAGTTTTTAATTTCTCTTTTTTGATAAAAATGACATAAGATAGGGTAAATCAGGAAGGAAATCCTAAAATCAACAAACTTGTCCTACCTGACATTTATAGGACGCTTTGTCCAACTACAACATAATATACATTTTTTCAACAAAAGGTATAATCCTCTAGGCCTATTGATCAGAAAAAAGATACATGATGATGATAATATACATGTTGAAAGAGAGAAAGTGTACTATTGTGGGATTCTTATATATAGAATGATATAATTTCATTTGAAGGTAGATGTTAATACATTTTAGAGATATATGCTATAAATCCTAAAAGCAACAAAGTAGCAGGAAGAAACATTGGGAGTTATTTTTCCTGATGATATTGGTGAAGGCTTCAAACCTATATACATAGGTTACATATATCAAATTATTTAATTTAATTATGTGCAGTTTTGTATGTTGCTATACTTCAAAAAAGTTTGTGTGTGTGTGTCCACCTCTAGAAACAAACTTGCCTATTGGTATAATAAAAGTTTTTATGAACTCTTCTCATTATAAAGTTAGTTCAGCCAAAGATCTTCTACCCTTTGGGATTAGAATAAATTGTTAGACCTAAACCATGCCAACTGACTAGATTCTAGTTACTTTCATTTCCAGTAAGAGAATTTCCTAGATTTATTCCCAAAGACCTTTAGAAAGAAGGTGACATTCTCTGAATGAATTTTGAATATACAAACTCTCAGGCAGTAAACTACAAGGAAATGAAAAGCAACAGGTCAACTTTCCTTGGAAGTTTGTATGATAGAATCTTCTTTAACAAGTGAGATTGCACTTGCTGGAGGCAGGTATTTGACCTTAATTCTTTTTTTTTTCCACAGAGAAATTTGTTTCAATTAGTTACTACCACCTAATAATATACATACATAAGTATATGCACACTTATATATAATAATGATGCATCTAGTGTATGTATTGTATATGTTTATATATTTATATTTTGTTGCTGTTTTTGCACCCTTATATCTGCACATACCTGCATGTGTATATATTAAATAAAGAGATGACTGTCCTACCTCCCTTGTCAGGAACACTTAGGAAGTGGATGGTAGTGATAATAGTGACTGCTGTAATGAGACAATCATCCCTCCCATGGTTGGGAGGGTTGTTTACCGATGGTTTATAGCTGAGTCCCTCATCAAAAAGTATTCTCAGCCTTCCCCAAGGTTATACTGCCTGGGGTAGCCTACATGAAATGACCTGTGAATGTGACATCTCTGGACGTCTTGACTCACCTCAGTACTCCTTAGAGGGCCATCCCAGCCCCAGAATTTATGGGATCCTGTAAGGCTACTGTTTGAACTGTATTGCAGCTTCTTCTAATCGACCACACTCCCTTCACCCCCGACACCCTGACAGGTGGTGATCCTGAGATTACTTCCCAACAAATTTCCTGTAGGCAAATTTCCATCTCACCACATGTTTGCCAGGCCCAATTAAGGAAAGTGCTTCATTCATTATCTTTTCAGTTGTGTCTCATATGCTTTAAATTTTAATGATTATAATTTTAATTTATAACAGATTTTAAATCTATCTTATCAAAGGTTTTTGTCATCACTTATTTTTTTCTTAGGTTTTCAATTTCTACTTGTATTTAACAACATTTAGGATTTTAGGGACATGAAAACATTCTTAATTAAACCAGGAATAAGTGAAGGCCAGTCAGTGAAAATTTAAACTTTTTCTCTTTCCTTTTTTTTCAGACCTCCAACCCATCACAAAGTGATTTTTGCCCTTCTAGAGCTCTGGTTTTATATGATAGCTTCATTCTGAGCAGCTCAAATTGTGCCATTACTAGGGCAGTCTTGATTGTTCTGGGTAGGATTCTATGCACCAGTTTCCTGATGCCTTAAGTAAAAGTGGATTCAGAGATAGATGGCGATCTGATTTTTCTCTCTACTCACCCCACCCGAACCTCCATGTTTCCATACTTTCAACTGTACCTGAATATGTAAAATAAGTATTTACTCTATCCAACATTTTCTGGTTTTGGCTACAAACATCTTGAACAGAGCATAACAATTTTTAAGATATAAATGGGAAAATCATGTTTTACCACTATGAACTAAAGAAGTGGATCATAACATATTTTTATCTGTTTACATGACCATTATTGACTTAATAAAATTTGTATCCTTCTATAAAGATAATACATGCACAAAACTTTTATTCTAATATTTTTAAAAATGCTATTCTATTTTTTAAAAAGTACCACTTTTTTCATTGTCAGATTTTTGAAATAATTTGAGTTTTTAAGATGATTACATGGTGGCATTGTTTTCAAAATTATTTGATTCAGGTGTTTCAATATCTTTCATACTTCCTTTGGTTATATTATCAGAGTGTTAATTACTGGGTCAAAGTGCATGAACTTGATTGATACATTAGACCAATGCAGTGTTCTCTGCCTCTGACACTTGATCTGGGTTTGGATTCCAACTTTGTCAACAGTTATGTGAGCTTAATTTTTTCTAAATTTCAGTTTGTTAATCTATAATATATGGATAATAGCAGAGCCCATGTAATAGAATTGTTGAGATTATGTGAAATAATTCAAATACATATTTAGCAGGGTAAGAATACAATGTGTGCTATTATCAGTACTGCAATCTGCACTTGTGAATGGCTTATGCACAAGTGGTGGTTCATCAGTTCTTCTGTCTTTGTGGAGATCACCATTACTCAACTTTCTGTCCTTCCCACTCTTGAGCCTGCACCCATCCATTACAAATCAGTGTAGAAAATATGATGGATATTTGTTAATAGTCACTTTCCACTGCTACTTTCTATTAATAGTTGTGGAAGATTAAACTTAATTTTAATGTGGATTAGTGGCTTGAAAACTCTTTTTAGTCCAGCAGCTAGAAGTATAGGCCTTGTTATCGCTTTCTCAAGTCATGTACTGTCCTCAGAGCAATCTGGCTAATTGATTCCTGTAAAACATGTGTGAGTTATTTGTTACTTCATACATTTCTATGACAGGTTTATTTTCATAATGCTCTCAGTTGAAAAACAATTAGCTTGCATATATAAATATTAAAACAGCACCTTTTAATGATGTCAAAGAGGTAACGTATCAAACAATGGAAGAGGTTCATCAGGAAGCTTTCTGAGTGATGGGAGTAATATGTTACTAATGATGCTGGTGGCACAGGGGAATGAAATTAGCTAAGCTTAGACAAAGCTGCTGATTAATAGACATGAATTAATAGACATAGTAAAGCCTTTGGTACCCATGAGGTCTAATGGATATCATTACATAAATGATTGACTTGTTATCAGCCACAAGCATTGATGTTCTCCAAATTCTATAAAGGTCAGAAAGAACCATTAGTTTGATTCATCGTATTAACCAACAGTTTTGTATATTATAAAGTCATCCCCATCTGCTATTCTTGTGAAATTTGATACAAATAGAACGTTTGAAAATCAGAACTGCTTCAAATACATACTCTTTCAATTATTGGCCTTACTGCTTGTTTCCTCCACAAGAAGCAGGTTTATCTTTCACCTTGAAACCATATATGGATTATAAAATTATACAAAAACGACAATAATAAAATGCCATGAAAGAGGTCCTAATAAAAAGATATATAATTTCAGATTTCCTTTCCCCTCATAGTTTAAGGATTTTTGAAATACGGATAAAACGTTAGGCTTGAAAGTTTTAATTAACTTTAATTTTTATTATAAAATATCTCAAAGCTAAAGAAATTAATAGAACTAAAAATATTCATCTATACAATTAAGCAGTGTTATACAGTGTATTAAAAAAACTGAGCATATCCAATGTGAAGTGGACGCAAAGCCCTCTTCATCAGTGAGTTCCCTCATTATTCACAACAGTAGATTCCCAGAAGACATGCTTATAATGATAAAATCAATGATTTTGTAAGGAGTGACTTTGTTTTGAAAAGGTTGTCTGAAATTTTGTAAAAAGAACTAGAGGGGATCGGTTACAGTGGGTTGGTTTCTAGAGAGCAACTTAGGAAAAAGTACAGTTGTTCCTTCCTTTTCCTCCTCCTCCTCTGCCCTTCTCCTGCTTTTTTCTAACTCTCCTCCTCCTCCTTCCTACCCTCATTCCATTTTCATTTCTTCCCTCCCCTCTCTTCCATTGTCCCTCCCTTTCTTCCTCCTTTTTTCCTTCTTTTCTTCATGTTAATATGAGGTGCTTACTATAACTTGCAAAAGTCATTGATGAAAACCACCCTGCTAATAATATGTGCATGTGCATGTGTGTGTTTCATTTGCACACTTCAGTAACCTGCAAACATGGAGCAGATAAATGACAATATAATTACAAACAGTAATTGGAAATGTATTTGCTTTTTATGTTTGTATTGAAAAGCTATGTTATAAAATGTGTTTACATTCAAAATGACCTGGCGTAATTTATGATATATAGTATAGAGTAATAAGCAAGAATAGTATTGACATTTTAGGAAGAGAAGCAGGTGCCTATAATTTATTGAATAATTGCTCTGTGTCAGACACTATAGTAGACACACCATTAATGTTAATTTGTTAAAACTTCACATTGGCACTATTAGCATCATTATCCCCATTTCTAACCAAATGGATGAGATTAACAATATTCAGACAGGAACTTCAGTTCATCAAAAGTTAGCTGAATGAAACTGAAAAGATGAACTTCAAATACAGAGAAAATGTTTGTAAAAACTATTGAGATAAAGACTCACGGGGAACTCTTACACATGTACACAAGCAGAATTCAGAGGCGGACAATACATTTTTAGATTTACTTACTCACATCATAAAACTATGTATTAAAAAAAAGAAAGGGCACAATCAACATAAAATCCAAGAGACTGGAATATTTAGGAGAGATGGAGAACACAGAGGTTGATGTGAGTCACCAGTAATGTTTTCATTGCAAATGTCTTAATTGTTTAATTAAGAAAATAAGTAATAATGTGAATAAATGATAAATAAATACACACAAGTAAGTAAAGATCCTCAGGAATAAAGAGTCCTCCATCAATGTCTTTACGTGTCCTTACATGTCTTACTAGATAGAGGTCACAGAACAAATGGTGGAGCCCCGCTGCAACCGCACTTTCTTTTTGTCTTACCTCAACATACTGTCTTTGCCAAGAAAGTACTTCAAAATGATAGTGAGTTCAAAATCTACCCACAATACAACATACAAATGGCTGAAATATTTGCAAATTATATGAGTACTTAATATCCTAAATCCATAAAGAACTCATGCAACACAATAGAAAATTCTAATTAAAAATATGCAGAAGATCTGAACATTTTCTAAAGAAGGCCTACAGATGGCTAGCATGCAAATGAAAAGGTGCTCAGCATCACGAATCATCAGGGAAATGCAAAATGATATATGTCTTCACATTTGTTAGAATGGTTATATTAAAAAAGATAAATAAATATTGATGAGGATTTGAAAATAAGGAAATCTTTGTGCATTGTTGGTGGGATTGGAAATTGGTGTAGCCATTATGGAACATAGCATGGACCTTCCTCAAAAAAATTAAAGTAGAAATGCTGTATGATTCATCAATTTTACTTCTGGGTATTTACCAGAAGAAAATAAAAACACCAACTCCAAAAGATATCTATACCCCCATGTTCATTGCAGCATTATTTAAAATAGCCAAGACAGAGAAGAAAACTAAGTATACACTGATGAGAAAATAAAGAAAATATGAGATACACATGTACCTATCTAAACATTATTCAGTCATTAAAACGAAAAAAAAAATATTTATGACGACATGGATGGACCTTGAGGGCATTATGCTAAATGAAATATGTTAGACAGAGAAAGACAAATGCCATATGATTTTACTTATTGTGGAATATAGAAACAAAACAAACAAAAAGTCTATTATCAAGGCACTACCCTGGCTGTGTTCTGGTCAAGCCCGTCTTCCTGGTTAATAGCTAGTTCATCTCTACCATGTCCTCAAATAGTGTAAGGGGAGAAATTCAATTTATGAAGGCTCCTCCTTCATGCCTTAAGAATCTCCCAAAGGCCTTATCTCTTAATACCATCCTCCTTGGGGGTTAAGATTTCAAGATGTGTATTTGGGGGAGATACATTTAGGCATAATCATCAAAATCTCCTCTGCTGGATCATACAAACAATGTTGTAATTTCTGCTGCATTAAAACAAAACAAGCAAAATTCTTTTTTTGACCCCATGTCCTGTCCAGTGACACTCCCTCTTTTTTCTCTATTAGAACCAACTCTCACGAAAATTTTATCTGTTTTTACTTTATCCTTTTCTTTGCTTTCTTTTTTGTCCCCACCTGAGGACATTTTTTCATTGCTTCCAGAGAGAAAGGAAAGGGGAGAGTACCCAGACCAGGAATCATGTGTGTGTGGACTGGGGATCAAACCCACATTTTGGTCATAAGATGATGCTCTAACCAACTGTGCCACACTGACCAGGGCTCTTTTCATTTTCTTAAAAATCCATTTTAATCAAAAATTCATTAGCACTTGTCTATACCAGTCCCTTTCAAATCTGTCAATCAACTCCAGTTAACCATAAACTTAATCTTGAGTAAACTATTACTTTAAGCATTACTGGCACAGTAGACAACTCCCTCCTACTTAGAGAACATTTCTTCTCTTTGTTTCATTTTTTTTTCCTTACTTCACTGACTGTTTATTCATTTTTCTATTCATGTTGGAGTGACCGGAGCTTCACTTGTTAGCCCTCTTTTCAATACATACTGATTTTTTGGTGACCTCTTCGTTTCAAATAATATTTTTTTTTCAAATACTGATAATTTCAAAATATTTATCAGCAACTTGAAACTCTCCTATGAACAGCATTTTTTTTTTTTCATGTAACTGGTAATTTCAGACGAGATCGGGCGCGTTCAGGGTGGTATGACCGTAGATTGTAACTGGTAATTTCAGTATCTTACTTGTTTTCACAGCCAGACCTTAAACTGACCCCTGATAATTTCACCACCTGGTGACCATGCCTGCATGTAATCCCTTTCTCTTAAGTGTGGGAAGAACTAGTGATTGGCTTCTAACTAAAAAAAATAGGCAAAAGTGATGGGGTGTTTTCATTTGATCATGTCCTTTTGTAAAGGAAAGGTGATGGGATAGCACTTCAATGACTACACTTTAACATTTCATATAATAATGGCTTGGAGGTGATGAACTCCTTTAACTTGACCTTATCTGGGAAGACTGTTCAGCAATCTGGAGAGAGAGAAACTCTCCTTTGCTGGCTGCGAAGGAGTAAGTTGCCCTAAGTGCAATGACTTACTGTGAGGCCCATGCATCAGGGAACCGCAGGCAGCCTCAAGCAGCTGAGTTTTGAAGCCCTCAAACCACAGGAAAATGCATTCCTGTAACCCAGCAGACTGGGATCCAGCCACTGGCCACTGTGTATAAGAATATCATGAAGATTTGGGGGGAAGGAAAGGTTTTTAGTAACAGGGTACCCAACCTAGCCGGGAGGGGGGGAGCTGCTGAGAGCATTTGTGTTCCAAGACAACTTCTTCCACAAAGCACAGAAATTCCCATGTTCCATAGGACACATGGACAGAACTAAGGGGGAGGAGGGAGGCTGGGGGGGTGGGACGGGAGGGGAAGGGAGGGGGGAGGGGAGAGGCTGCAAATAACTGTAATTAAACAAAAAAATTAATTAAAAAAAAAAAGAAAGAAATACCCATGTTCCCAGAAGACTAAAGTCCAAATCCAAACCCACGACTTCCTTACTATTGCTTCTGTGTCCTTTTGGAGCTCAAGAAGACTGTACAAATGGGTCTCCATCCTCAGGCTCTCTCTCTCCCCTGCACTTTTGTGAATTTAAGCATTGTCATTGCCTCATGCAACTCTCTCTCTCCTGAGGTCTGGGGTGCACTGCCAGGTCACTCCAGATGGTTGTGCATGGGATGCTCCATTCATGGAGCCCGGGTTCCCAAGGCTACCTGCACCCCTGCCACCCAGGAACATTCCCAGCTCGCACCTCCATGTGTTGCTCCCAGCTTCCATGCACTGCTCTCAGATCAAGAGAATGGGAGCACTCCAGGACCCACGTGTTGTGTTGCACAGTATCTGAGAGGCTGGCACCTGGCACAGCACATCCTAGAGTGGGATTCTGCCTCTGTGAGCTGCCGTCCGACTATGCGAGGCCTAAGCCCCGAGCAGGCCCAACGTCTGCCAGTCCCACCAATGCTCCCAGCAAGTCCTCACAGAGTTCTCCCCAATCGGGGGTGGGGGGTCAGGGGCAGGAGACAAGCAAGAGAGGGGGGCTCCTGCGTGCATTCTGTGTTGAAGTCCCCTCCCCAAATCCCATACTTTGTAGAAGCGTCCAGTTGTCCAACCAATGTGGGCCAATGTTGGCTGTGTTTGCAACAGTTGTGTTTGCCTCTCATCAGGCCACCGTTTTGTGGAAGGGGGCAGAAGTTTTCCAGCCATACACAGGCACACAAGCCTCTTGGCCTAGGGCAGGGTAGCCAGCCCTGGTATTTCTGGCTGACCCCCGCCAAAAAAAGTGTGTTTTGACCTTTTTCCACCCCACACAGCTTCAGTACAAGTTCCTTCTGGCTGGGTCACCAGAAGCCTCCTTCTGCAGCCCCTCCCTTGCTCTGTCACTTCCCAGCAGGGGGAAATGCACCCTGGCTCATTTACAGTTGCTTCAGGTCCCTTGCTTCTCCAGGCTTCTGCCTATGGCTTCAGTCTGACCCTTCCCCCTTCTCTGGTGGACTGCAGCCTCTGTGCTTCCCCTGGACTGCAGCCTCACCTACTCCCTAGCTACCTGGCCTGACCATCCTGTTACATTCTGACAAGTGAATAAGCTTGGAAGTGGCCTCTTCAAACCTCCAGGTGAGAAAGCATCCCAGTCAATGCCTTGAGATCCTGAGCAGAGAATGTAGCCAAGTTATGTACAGACTTCTGACCTATGATAAATAAAAGATAATAAATATATTTTGTTTTTACCTGCCATGTGTGGTAACTTCATATGCAGCCACTGAAAATGAATACACTTATCTATAGACATTCCAGACTTTACTTCCATAATAGTAAACTGATCTTTCACCCTGAACCTGCACAATTCCTCAATTCCCTATTTGGGTTTAATGGTAACTCCTGCTTTTCAGAAGCTTCAGGAAAATCCAAATATATAAATATCCCATAAAATACCTCTTCAGATTCTTCACCAAAGACTAGAGGATTAAAGGAGAATAAAAAGTCATAATAACTAAATGCAATGTGGGACTGTGGTTTGGATCTTGTATCAGAAATAATATATTAAAGGCAATTGGCAAAAATTTTATTTTTTGAAGACCTTTGGCTTTTTTTGTGCTCAAGTTGTTTTCATTTTATTTTATTTTATTTTTAAAGTATATTTTATTGATCATGCTATTACAGTTTTCCCAATTTTCCCTCTTTATCCCCCGTCTGCCCCACATCGCCCAACCTTCCAGCATTCCCCCCACCTTAGTTCATGTCCATGGGTTGTACATATAAATTCTTTGAATTCTGTTTCCTATACCATTCTTAACCTCTCCCTGTCTATTTTATGCTTACCAGTTATGCTTCTTATTCCCTGTACCTTTCCCCCACTACTTTTCCCCTACCCTTCCCACTGAAAACCCTCCATGTGATGTCTATTACTCTGATTCTGTTCCTGTTCTAGTTGTTTGCTTAGTATTTATTTTTTTTAGTTTCAGTTGTTGGTAGTTGTGAGTTTGTTGTCATTTTACTGTTCATAGTTTTTGATCTTCTTCAATTTCTTAGATAAATCCCTTTAATATTTCATATAATAATGGCTTGATGACGATGAACTCCTTTAACTTGATCTTATCTGTGAAGCGCTTTATCTGCCCTTCCATTCTAAATGATAGTTTTGCTGGATACAGTAATTGTGAATTTTGGTTTTTCCTTTTATGACTTCAAATGCTTCTTTCCAGCCCCTTCTTGCCTGAAAGGTTTCTTTTCAGATATCAGCTGACAGCCTTGTGGACACTCCTTCATAGGTAATTCTTTCCTTTCCTTTTGCTGCTTTTAGGATTCTCTCTTTATCTTTAATCTTGGGTAACTCAGTGATGATGTGTCTGGGTGTGTTCCTCTTTGGGTGCAACTTCTTTGGGACTCTTTGGGCTTCCCGGACTTCCTGGAAGTCTATTTCCTTCACCATATTGGGGAAGTTTTCCTTCATTATTTGTTCAAATAAGTTTTCCATTTCTTGCTATTGGTCTTCTCCTTCTGGAACCCCTAAAATTCAGATATTGGGATATTTCAGGTGGTCCCAGAGGTTCTTAAGTCTCTCTTCAGTTTTTTGAATTCTTGTTTCTTTATTCTGTTCCAGTTGGGTGTTTATTTCTTCTTTTTGTTCTGTATCATTGCTTTGAGTCCTGGTTTCCTTCCTGTTACTGTTGGTTCCCTGAATTTCGCTTTGGGTATCCTTCATTTGTTCTTTCATTTTCCAACAAAACTCAGTAAACTTACTCAGTTCAGTAAGTTCTGTGAGCATTTTGATTACCAGGGTTTTGAATTCCACTTCAGATATGTTAGCTATCTCCTCACTGCTTAGCTCTTTCTCTAGAGTTTTGCTCTGTTCTTTCATTCGGGCCATATTTCTTTGTCTCATATTTCTTTAAATTGTAAGGGGCGGGGCCTCAGGTATTTCCAGGGCAGGGCAACCCTCTTTGCTGCATTATGATGCTGTCTGTGGGGGAAGGGTCAGAGAGGGAACAATGCAGCTTCGTTGCTGGGCTCTAGCCCCACTTTCCAATAAACTCTCATGTGAGACTGAGAGTTTCTCCCACCATGGCAACCTCTGCCATAGTCCACATTTAGCTCTGAGTCTTAGTTTCCCGTTCAGCCAGCAGCGCCCAGGTGGTCTGCCACCTTGCCCTGTGTTGTCTCTATCCGCCCATTTGCCCATCTCCCTCCTACCGGTTTGGTTGGTCTCGTTGACTGTTTCTTTAATTCTTTCTTTGGTTGCCGGGGTTCCATGAAGTTTGACTTTGTGGCACTTCTGGTTGTTTATTGTTTTTAGATTGGCTGTTATCCTCATTTCGGTTGTGCAAGGAAGCGAAGGGTTTCTACCTATGCTTCCATCTTGGCTGGAACCTCTCTATTTTTTGAAAACTTTAGGCTTTTTAAAAAAATATTTTATTTATTTATTTTTGAAGAGAGGGGGAGGGAGGGAGGAGGAGAGGGGGAAAAACATCAATGTGTGTTTGCTTCTTGAACACCCCAGCCATGTGCCCTGACTGGGAATCGAACTGGTGACCCTTTAGTTCTCGGTCTGGCACTCAATCCACTGAGCCACACCAGCCAGGGATGGCAAAAATTTAAAAAAATCCCCTACATGTATTAATATTGATTTTCTGATTTTTATAATTCTACCATACTAATGTATGATGTTAACATTTAGGGATGGAGAATGGAAGGCATAATGAACTTTTATCTTTGCACTTTAAAAAAAATTTATTGACCAAATACAAAAGTTTAATAAATGTTGATATTTTTAGTGCATAATAATGACTAAAACACCTATAGCACCTACTTGAGATTAGATTCAGGAGCAGGAAATGATAAGCAGAGTTGAATAGTTTCGAAGGAAAAATATAAAAAGTGACTTTGTGTATACATCCTGTTGAGGCTCAAACTTTAATAAATAAACTATGTAGACAAGCAAATAAATTATTACAAACACGATTGAGGAATAATATAATGGTGATAAATACAATGCACTATGACACGTAAGAAAATCACTTGTAGGTATTGGCTCATTAGTTAAAGATACATTAAGGTTCTCTCTCTTTATCTCTCTGTCTCATATATAGATACATAGATATAGATAAAGATATAGATATATAGATGTAGATATAGATACATAGATTATATTTTACCCATTCTGATCATCTCTTGCTCTTGAATGGGCTGTTCAAGACGTTTACATTTAATGTAATTTCTGATGAAGTAGAAGTTGTCTCTGCCATTTTACTTCTTTACTATTTGTTTTCTGCAACCCTTACCTGTTTTTACTTCTGTTCCTTTAATATTGCATGCTTTTGTGTCAAATAGGTATTTTTTAGGGCATTATTTTAACTCCTTTTAAAATTTTTAATTTTTATTAAATTGATTGACATGACATTGGTTAATAAAGTTATATTGGTTTGAAGTGTACAATGTTATGATGCGTCATCTGTATGTTACATCGCATGTTCACCACTCACAGTCAAACATGCCTTGTCACCATGCATTTGACTCCCTTACTCTTTCCTACCTCCCATCCCCCTTTCCTCTGGAAATTCCTATACTGTTGTCTGTAACTATGGGATTTGGTCTTTTTGTTTTGTTTGCTCATCTGTTGCCTACAGTTTTATATTCCACATATGAGTGAAATTATATGGTTCTTGACTTTTTCTGTCTGGCTTACTTTGTTCTTTTTTAACTAAATATTTTTGAGTTAATCTCTCATTGGTTTTATTGTGTTTTCAAGCAGCATCTTAAGAAAACCCAGTTTGCATAAATAGTGACTTTATTTCAATAATATAAAAAAATTTTTCTCCAATATACCATCAGCACAATTTTATAATCATTGCTTTACATAGGGTATTAGTTTCCTAAGGCTTCTGTAACAAATGACCAAACTAGGGGGCTTTAGAGAAGAGAAGTTTATTCTATTACAGTTGTGAATGTTAGAATTCATATCGAGGTATCGGCAGAGCCATATTCCCTTCTGAAAGCTCTGAAGAAAGATCTTTTCTTGCCCCTCCCAGTACCTGGTGGCTCACAGAAATCCTGGTCCTCCTTGACTCGCGGCTGCATCATTCCAATTTGCCTCCATCTGCATGAGAACATGCTGAGCTGCACCGGCCTCTGTCGTCTGTACTGAGGCTCCCCCAGGGCAGCGGCACTCTTGTTCTCGGTAGCCTCAAAGCTCTTTGAGTTTGCTCTCCCCTGTCAGCACTCCAAGACAGGCAAGGCAGAAACCAGTCCCCATGCAGCTCCTCAGCACGTCTTTACAACAATAGACCTATGTTTCAGTCGTCTTTTTCCCTTCTAAAGAAAAAGTTGGGAGCTGAGAATTTTCTCCTTATGTATCATGCAGCGCTTAGCCAAGGGGAGAGCTATGGAAAGCAAATGCCACAATTTTTCCTATCAGCTTCAATATGGCTGGTTTTGTGCTTACGTTGGGTGCAGAAGCCTCCTGGTTTGTGGATTTGCAAAGGGGGTTGATTAATGTCTCCTGATGGGCTGGGTACTGGTAGGAGGGCCTGGGGCTTACCATCCTGCCATGTTGCTGATGTTCCCAATAATAATCCTATAAACTCCAGATTGTTTACATACGGCAGATAATTCTTGTAAAATACTTAATTTTTTTTCCGTTGTGACACTCATTTATCTGGGACTTGAAAGGGACGCAACAGCTGACCCTCAAAGCTCCTAAGCAGATGATTTAAGTGGTTTTTTTTTTTTTAATATTTGCTTTGAGCATCAGAGAGCTGGAGAGTGAAGCTTAATTAAGTTTCCATATGCTCCTAGGCTAGATTAAGTTTTCTTTGGTTAAATAAAAATGAAAGGAAAATTTATCTATGGCCTGATTTCCCTGTGCTTTCACTGTTCATCTTCAAAAGTTCCAAAGGCTAATTATAAAGTGAATAAAAGTAGAAAAGGCAAAGTAATAAATAAAAATGGTAATCCTTTGAAATTATGAAAGCACAGCGCAGATCAACTCTCTGAAGGAGGCTGATATTTTCTGAGTATCTGAAGCATGACAGATGGGCAGAACGAAGTTGCCTATTCACACCATTTAAATATGGTTATCTCAGGGTTGATAATTATTTTAAGAAGCTTTCTGACTAGCATCTTTATTTTACCTTAGCTCTCATTCAGAATCTAACTGTGAATTTAGAATTACTAGTTTGAACTTCCTGTAATTGATAACAGTGTACTAAGCAGAGGATAGATTTGTCATCATTGAAGAGCTAAACTATATCTGAATTTTATATTTATATCTTATGATAAATAGAACAAAATGACACTTTTGTGTTATATCCATTTATAGGTAATTGGTTAATTGCTTACTACTGGAAATAAATACCCCTCGTCATTTTCTGTTCTCATATGAAGATACTCAGTTGAATTTGGTCATCCCAAGAAATATATTGTAGGCTACAAATCTGCTGTCTTTTGAAGTATTTGTGAAGTACCCCTATATGATTCTTAAGTAACTGATTTTCTATTAAAGATCCTTACAGAAACTGAAGCAGCTATTGGATTCCATAAAATAGAGAATGTAGAGAAAAGTAGAAACTATTGGAATCTCAAATTCCACTTTGGGGTGAGAATCACAGATAATGTATATCCAAAAAAATGTGTCTGCCCAGCTGGTGTAGCTCAGTTGATTGAGCGCAGGCTGGGAACCAGGCAGTCCCAGTTCGATTCCCAGTTGGAGCACATGCCTGGGTTGCGGGCCAGGTCCCCAGTGAGGGCCATGTGAGAGGCAACCATACATTGCTCTTTCTCCCTTCCTTCTCCTCTCTGTAAAAATAAATAAATAAAAATCTTTTAAAAAATAATGTGTCTGAAGCTCTTCCACAGCTCTGTGCCCATTTGAGTATGTTGCACAAATAAACAGGCTTTATAGTCATTATACTGTTTAAAAAAACAAACAAAGAAGTTTGTGTATTTTGGAAATAATGATTGAATTTCCTTTTAATAAATTAATGCTGCACTCCCAATTACATGGGATAATTCATTCACCTCTTAA
>PVJI01019923.1:0-29920 GCA_004026765.1 Micronycteris hirsuta
TCCCAAAGCATGCTGTTATTAAGTGATACATGAAACAGATGGTTGTGATCAAATAAATTTGGGAAATATTACTATATGACTTCTTTGTATCTTTAGCATCTTAACAATATATGTGATCTCCAAGAGGGGGACATAGATTTCAATGTTTCCCAAAATTTTAGGGCTGTGAGTTCTTTGTTTATCATCTGATGGCATTGATGCTTATAACCATTCAAATGAAGTACTGGGAAAGAAATTTTATTTTGGGAGAATTTATTTTAAATAAAAGTTTTTCAAATATGAATATGATTTCAGTAATATTGAGGGGGGGAAGAGCACTGTTTAATTGTACTCAAATCTGATGTAATTCCTCCTATATTCATTGTTGTGTGCCTCTTTTCTAGTTTTACTTCACAAATGACTGCACAATAAGAAATGGTATATGAGATTACAAATGTGGCATTTAGTAACACATTTCTATTTTCTTTGAAACAAATGACTGGTTTATAACATTAATTCTTACTCCGAGTTAAGCTTTAAAAGGATCTAAAAATTCAGCATAATCAAAATGTGTGTAAGAGATTCTTGTAAAGTGATAACAATTATATGCAAATCTTTTTTTTTTTGCATTTCTTTTTAAATTGAATTATTGGGATTATATTGGTTGATTAAATATGTTTCGAGAGTACAATTCTATAATACACGATCTATATATTGTATTGTGTGTTCACTACCGATAGTCTGGTCTTTCATCACGATTTATTACCCCTTTATCCTCTTCTACCTCCCCCACCTCCTGTTTATCTGGTAATCATACTGACATCAGTGTCTACGAGGTTTTTTCTTTTTTTTTGCTTAATCCCTTCCCTGTTTCACCCAGTCCCCCAATCCCCTCTCCTTCACCCAAACAGCTATCAGTCTGTTTTCTGTTATCTGAGAGTCTGTTTCTAATTTATTTTGTTCATTAGATTCCACAAATAAGTAAAATCATATGACATTTGTCTTCCTCTACGTGGCTTATTTCACTCCGCATAATACTCTCTGGGTCCATCCATGCTGTCATGAAAGGTAAGATTTCCTTCTTTTTTTTTAATATCTATTTTATTTATTTTCTTTTTTAGAGAGCAGGGAAGGGAAAGAGAAATAGAGGGAGAGAAACATCAATGTGTGGTTGCCTCTCACGTGGCCCTCACTGGGGACCTGGCCCGCAACTCAGGCATGTGCCCTGACTGGGAATAGAACCGGCAACCCTTTAGTTCGCAGCCCGCGCTCAATCCACTGAGCCTCACCAGCCAGGGCTAAGATTTCCTTCTTTTCTATGGCTGAGCTTTTTTTATCTGCTCCTCTGCTGATTGGCACTTGGGCTGCTTCCAAATCTAGGCTATTATAAACAGCACTGCAGTGAACATAGGTGTGCATATATTCTTTTGAATCGATGTTTTGGGTTTCTTTGGATATATTCCCAGAAGTGGAATCACTGGGTTACAAAGCAGTTCCACTGTTAATTTTCTGAGGAAACTCCATGCTGTTTTCCATAGTGGCTGCACCAATATGCATATCCACCAACAGTGCACAAGGGTTCCCTTTTCTCCACATTCTTGCCAACACTTGTTATTTGTTTATTTATTTATTTATTTATTTATTTTTTAAGATTTTTTTTAAAAATTTATTTTCAGAGAGAGGAGAAGGGAGATGGAAAGAGCAATGTATGGTTGCCTCTCACATGGCCCTCACTGGGGACCTGGCCCACAACCCAGGCATGTGCCCCGACCGGGAATCGAACCGGGACCCTTTGGTTCCCAGCCTGCGCTCAATCCACTGAGCTACACCAGCCGGGCTGTTAATTTATTAATGACAGCCATTCTGACAGGTGTGAGGTGATATCTGATTGTGGTTTTAATTTGCATTTCTCTTATGATCAGTGGTGTTGAGCATCTTTTCATATGTCTATTGGCCATGTGTATGTCCTGTTTGGAGAATTTTCTATTCAGGTCCTTTGCCCATTTTTTAAGTTGGATTGTTTGGGGGTTTTTGGTGGTGAGTTCTTTATAAATTCTGGATATTAACCCCTTATCAGATATATCACTGGTAAATATGTTCTCCCATTCAGTGAACTGTCTTTTCATTTTGTTGATAGTTTCTTTTGCTGTGCAAAAACTTCTCACTTTGATGTAGTTCCATTTGTTCATTTTTTCTTTTGTTTTCCTTTCCTGAGGAGGTACATCAGAAAAAATAGTGCTGTGAGTCCTGACTGATGCAGCTCAGTGGGTTGGGCATCCTCCTGTAAACTGAGGCGTCGAAAGTTTGATTTCTGGTCAGGGCATGTCCATCATTTAATAGCTGTATGATGTTGGGAAAGCCAGTTAATATTTCTGAGCTTCAATTTAATTAACTAAAAACGAGATGATATTTCTTTTACCTAACTCTGAGTTGTGGCAAATATCAAATAAAAAAAGTATGTGGCAATATTTTAAATAATAAAAAGGTATGAGACTTCCAGCCAAGATGGAGGCATAGGTAGACACACTGTGCCTCCTCGCACAACCAAAAGAGGAAAAACAACAATTTAAAAAACAAAAACAGCCAGAACTGACAGAAAATCAAACTGAGTGGAAGCCCGACAACCAAGGAGTTAAAGAAGACACGTTCATCCAGACCGGTAAGCGGGGCGGAGGAGAGCACACAGCGAGATGGCAGTTTGTGGAGCAGTACCAGCAATGTTCCAGTTGCCCGGAAAGACCTACAGCAGTCGGGCCTGGCCAAAACGTGGCCGGCTGACTCGGCAAAATCCACAGCTAGCCCACCTGGACCCAGCAGGGCCGAAACTGGTGGACCGGGCGGTCCCTCATTCGAGCACGCAGATAAACCAGGAGAAAAGCGGGGAGCAGGGCAGACCGAGCAACCTACCATCGCGGGGAAATAAAGCCTCAAACCACTGATTGAAAATACCTGTGGGGGTTGAGGCGGCAGCGGGAGGAACTCCTGGCCTCACAGGAGAGTTCATTGGAGAGACCCACGGGGACTTGGAACTATGCAAGCCCGCCCACCCACCCAGGAGCCAGCACTGAAGGACCCAACTTGCTTGTGGGCAATGGAGGAAGTGCAGAGAGAGGAGCAAACACCATGGTTCTCTCAGGCAGCATCACAACACAACAACATGCGTTACCCCACCCTGGTGAACACCTAAGGCTCTGCCCCTAAAAGTAACAGGCGCACCAAGGAAAAAAAATGGCCCAAATGAAAGAACAGATCAGAGCTCCAGAAAAAAATACAACTAAGTGACGAAGAGATAGCCAACCTATCAGGTGCACAGTTCAAAACACTGGTAATCAAGAAGCTCAAAGGATTGGTTGAAATTTGGTCCCAATTAAATGAACAAATGAAGGATACGCTAAAGGAAATGAGGGGAAATGTGCAGGGAACCAATAGGGATAAGAAGGAAACTGGGACTCAAGTCAACGGAGTGGACCAGAAGGAAGAAAAAAACATTCAACCAGAAAAGAATGAAGAAACAAGAATTCAAAAAAATGAGGAGAGGCTTAGGAACCTCCAGGATATCTTCAAACATCCCAACATCTGAGTCATAGAGGTGCCAGAAGGAGAAGAGGAAGACCAAGAGATTGAAAACTTATTTGAACAAATAATGAAGGAGAACTTCCCCAAGCTGGTGAAGGAAATAGATTTTCAGGAAGTCCAGGAAGCTCAGATAGTCCCAAAGAAGTTGGACCCAAAGAGGAACACACCAAGACACATCATAATTACATTACCCAAGATCAAAAATAAGGAAAGGATCCTAGAAGCCGCAAAAGGAGACAGTTACCTACAAAGGAATTCCCATAAGACTGTCAGCTGATTTCTCAGAGAGACCTTTCAGGCAAGAAGGGGCTGGAAAGAAGTATACCAAGTCATGAAAGGCAAGGACCTACATCCAAGAATACTCTATCCAGCAAAACTATCATTTAGAATGGAAGGGCAGATAAAGTGTTTCTCAGATAAGGTCAAGTTCAAGGAGTTCATCGTCACCCAGCCTTTATTACATGAAATGTTAAAGGGATTTATATAAGACATGGAGGGATATCAACAGGGGAATGGGAGGGGGTGAGAGGAGGAAAAAGTACAGAGAGTAAGTAGCATAAGTGGTAGGTAGAAAACAGACAGGGGGAGGTTAAGAATAGTATAGGAAATATAGAAGCCAAAGAACTTACATGTATGACCCATGGACAAAAACTAAAGTGTTGGGAATTGGTGGGGGGTATGGAGCAAAGGGGAATAAAGGGGGGAAATGGGACAACTGTAATAGCATAATCAATAAAATATAAAAAAGAAAAAATAATAAAAATATATGAAACATTACTTTTATTATTTTTATTATACTTGGCAAATTTATTTATTGAACAATTTAAATTTTTCTACTCCTGAATTGTATGCACAGCTCTATGCTCCTGAATTTTGCTCATTAAAGTTAAGAAAACCCACTGCTTTATCTATTTTTATTTATCTATTGGGTGGGCCAAACAGTCCATTTAGTTTTTTCTGTAAAATAAAAGATGCATTTTTCATTTGTACCAATTTTATTGATTTGGGTAATTTGAGTATGATAGCTATCTTCCACATGGTATAAAGTCAATTGTTCTCAATTAATGTCTTGATTTGGTTGCTATCAACTTCAACTGGTCTACCTGACCATGGAGCATCATCCAGCGAGAAATCTCCAGCACAAAATTCACAAACCACCTCTGAGACATTCGATCAGTCACAGCACCTCCATACACTGCACAAATCTTTTTTTGTGTGTTTCAGTTGCATTTTTACCTTGCATGAAATAATAAAGCATAATATGCCCAAAATGTTGCCTACTTTCTTCTACCTTCAATATTAAAGTGGCTACACAAAAATTTGCCAATTTTGATAAGTTTTTTAAAAAATGTATGCTGATATGACAGCTGTCACAATACAATCTAACAAAATTGTTTCGAATGAAGTTAAAGACAACTAAACACTACTAGTCATCCTATAGGAAAAACCAAATGAACTTTTTGGCCAACCCAATATTTAGTCCTTTTAAGTATCTGTCTACAAGCAATTCCAGGGAACAAACATATCCATTTTTCTATGCAATTTTCTGCAAGTCACTTGCCAATGTAACAAGTAGTAGAGTGATGGGTATCTTTACAGATCCTGCAGATTTTCATGTGTGTTAATCTCCAATAAACCACAGAGACCAGGAAGCATCAAATTAACAGACCCTGATTAATTTTCTCAGTTTACTATTACAGAAAGGATGACTTCTACTTTGTTTTAATTCAGCAAAAAGGTCATAACATGCTTTCATTTTGAAACTTCAAGGTTTCTTTCTGAAGTAAAGGCTTATTTCCCAACTTAACTGGGACGGTTTTGAATTCCACGTAAAGAAATCATTACAGTTTTAGATATTTTCTTTAAACCTTAATTATGTCCATTATTTTATCTTCTTTAAAGTCTTTTGTATTTACTGTGGGTGGTGGGTGGTTTTAATTTTCTTCTGTGCATTATCTGTATTTTCTGAATTCTCCACCAAGAGCTTGCATTATCTACACATGAGTACAAAAATTTCACTTTATCTCTTCTGTAATAAAAAGCTACGATACTGAGGAGTGAGGTTAGCAGGAGACTGCTGTCTATTTTTTTCTGAAATAAAACTCACAATTAGCAAAAGTATTTCTACATCATTCTTTAGTGATTCTTCTTCCCCAAATCTCATCGACACTGCTGTTGTTTCCTAAAGAAAGGTAATATAAACTACATATCAAGGTTTAACTATGTTCTAATATAATCTCTAGAGGCTGTAATCTTAAAAAGGATCTTTAAATTAATAATAATATAGTTTCAATGTTCTGAGGACCTATTATGCACAGACAGCATTTTACAAACATTATCTCAGTGTAGTAACTTGCCTAAGACCCTAAGTAGTTGCAATTCAAATGTAAATTTGGAGAAGAAGCACTGCAATTTTAAAAGGATAAAATTAGGTCCTGAAACCTAAGAAGAGAAAAGCAACCCCAACATCCAGGAACTGGCCTAGTACTACCACGTAGGCCTAGGTGTAACTAGAAGCTGAGCTGGCATTACAGCTAGATCTTGGTGTTCTGTTGAACGTAAAACATTTCATAAAACATCGACTTCACAGAAAGCCACTCTGTGACCATAATGGATCAAGACAAAAACAAGGCTACTCTATTATCATGTCTAAACACACAAACAGGAACAAAGTCCAAACCATGTAATACCCCCTCTTCAGGCTAAGGAGTACTTCTTAACCAACTATAGCTTTAGCCTCACTCTAGTCTAGTCCCTTTTCTAGAGCAAATTTATTAAAGTACTTAACAATAGAATTATCCCCAGTTCCTAACAACATCCAATACAGAGGAAAACTCTGCTGCCTTAAATCCTCTTCAAAAATCACTAACACAAGCCCAACTCCTAGAATAAGTTCTTTCTGGCACCCTTTTCCTGAGATACACTAAGTAAAACAAATCGCGCTTGTTTAACCACAGGTGTGTGTTCTTCCAGTGATTGCTGACTGAAAGGCACTGAAGAAGCCCACTTCAGAACAACAGATAATTCTCTCCTCTCTGTTGTAGCATAAAATATCTGCAGAACAACAGGAAAGATGTGAATAAGCATAGCACATTTATGCTATACCTATGTAGGTGTAAAACATTTAATAGTCTCCAAAAAAATTATAAATTTTGACATTTTTCTTTCCTCATTTACCACAATAAATAACTGCTGAGATGAAAGCATACTCAAATGTTTTATTGCTTACAGTATCTATCATGAGCAGTTGTTAGTAAGTCACAAAGCAAAAGAAAAAAGGCCACATCATCATATTAATACTTTCACTGGTGTCATATAGGTCAAGGAAAGAAAACTAGTAGAAAATCTATACTTTGCCAGAAGTAAAACATCCAACTACTACTGCGTGAGCAACTACTATTGGGGAATAAGATAGTGGGTTAGGGAAGATCCTTCTTCAACAAGTTAATATTCATTTACTGACAATCCCTTGTCATCAGAATGACTAACAATAATCTTAGGAATCTAGTTTCCAAGTGAGTTTCAAAAGGTTTAACTGTATTTTACCTAAGGAAAAAAGTATGGACTTTTTGGCCAACCCAATATAAACTTGCAATAAAAACAAACAAAGAAAAAAAAACCCAGAGAAGTTCCAGTCAAGATGGTGGCACAGGTAAACACGGCTCACCTACTCACACAACCACGTTAAAATTAGAACTAAATTATTGCTTTTCAGCCTTTTGGCTAAGATCAAATGCAGTTTCTGTTTCTATCAGTTTAAAATTAGAACTAAATATTAGAACAACCATCACTCAAAACCATTAGAAATTGGGTTGAGCCCTGGCTGGTGTAGCTCAGTGGATTGAGCGCGGGCTGCGATCCAAAGGGTCACCGGTCAGGGCACATGCCTGGGTTGCGGCTGGGTCCCTAATGGGGGCCACGTGAGAGGCAACCACACATTGATGTTTCTTTCCCTCTCTTTCTCCCTCCATTCCCCTCTCTCTAAAGATATATAAATAAAATCTTAAATAAATAAATAAATAAATCAGGCTGAGTGGAAGTCTGACACTATGAAATTAAAGAAATTGCATCCATCCAGACTAGTAAGAGGCACAGATGTAGAATGGGCTGGTCCCACACCCACCAGGGGTGGATAAAAATTCAGGAGGGATACCTCAGGAGCGAGGAGTCCCAGTCCCACACCAGGGCCACCAGCCCAGGGTTCCAGTACCAGGAAGACAATTCCCCATGACTCCTACCTGCAAAACTAGCAGGAACACAACTGGTGGAAGAAACATCTACAGTCTCAAGTAATTCCTCTTAAAAAACCCACACACAGACTCACCTACTCAGACTCACTCCCTCTGATCTCAAGCACCAGGGTAGCAGCTTGAAAGGCACCAGTGGCATACTGGGAGGAAGTGAGGGGTTTAGCATCAAGGTGAGAGCTGGGGGACAGCTTTCTCACAGACAGAAAGGCCACTGTCCCTTTTTGGAATCCTCCCCCAACAGAGCCACAGAGCTGGCAGACTGGTACCGTATCTGAGACTCCATCAACCTGTGTAACACTGTTTGTCCCATCCTGGAGATCCCCTAAGACTCCCTGTCACCCTACTTAGGGGCCCACCAAAGCTGTTAACAGAGACTTTTCCATATGAATGGATGAATTTGGCTCATTTTTCACAACTTCCTAAGTCGTTTCAAACAAGGGGCAACTGATCTCAGTGGGCCCCCATTTTCCATACCTTTGGCTAAGTGGCCCCAGGTATGGCATTAGCAGCCGCCAGTCTTGATTCACAGTTTGACTTTTTCTGGGAATCTCCAAGCCTAGCACAAGGGGCAAGCAACTCAGATTCTTTATAGCCCAGGCAAGGTGGCTCCAGGCAGAACACAGGTGGGAGCTGACCTTGGCCTGCACCAACCTGGAAACCATGGGGCATGCGCACCCAGTGGACAGCTACAGACCACATCGGAGCACCTCCACCCTGCTCTGCAGAGCTGATCCTCCACAGAGGGTGGAGCTCTGTGGTAAATTGTCACAGCCAATCCTTGGAAATGACTGGGTAAATCCCTCCTATTGACCTGTCAACAACAATCAAGGCTCAGCTACAAGAGAGGGGTGTATTCAGCCCACACAAAGGGCGCACCTCAAGTATCCAGCTTGGGTGATAGGGGAGGCAGTGTCACTGAACTCTACAGGACACCTACTACATTAGGCCATGCTACCAAGACAGGGAGTCATAGCAGTTCTACCTAATACATAAGAACAAACGCAAGAGGCTACCAAAATGAGGGAGAAAGAAACATGGCCAAAATGAAAGAACAGATCAAAACTCCAGAAAAAGAAGGAAACAAAAGAGAGATAAGCAATCTATCAGGTGTAGAGTTCAAAACACTGGTTATAAGGATGCTCAAGGAACTTAGTAAAGACCTCAGCAGCATAAAAAAGATTCAGTCACAAACGAAGAAAACACTAATTGAAAAAAAAGAAATTTTAGAGGGAAACAACAGTAGAGTGGATGAAACCGAGAATCAAATCAATAATTTGGAATATAAGAAAGCAAAAAAACCCCAATCAGAACAAGAAAAAAGAATAAAAAAAAAACAACGAAGTATAATATAAGCAGCCTCTGGGACAACTTCAAGTAGTCCAACATTCGCATCATAAGGGTACCAGAAGGAGAATAGAAAGAGCAAGAAATTGAAATCCTATTTCAAAATATAATGAAAGACAACTTCCCTAATTTTGAGAAAGAAATAGACATGTATGTCTGGGGAGCACAGAGAGTCCCAAGAAGATGGATGTAAAGAGGCCCACTCCAAGATATAATTAAAATCCCAAAGGCTAAAGATAAAGAGAGAATCTTAAAAGCAGCAAGGGAAAAGCAGCTAGTTACCTACAGGTGACTTCCCATAAGACTGTCAGCTGATTTCTCAAAAGAAGCTTTGCAGGCTAGAAGGGATTGGCAAGAAATACTCACAGTCATGAAAAGAGGGACCTACAGCCAAGACTGCAAAGGTATCAGATAAAGGTATCGTCTGCAGTATTAGCAGCAAAGGTATCATTTAGACTCGAAGGACAGAAAGAGCTTCCCAGACAAGAAAAAACTAAAGGAGTTCATCATCACCAAATCATTATTATATAAAATGTTAAAAGGACTTATTTAAGAAAAAGAAGATTGAAACTATGAACAATAAAATGGCACTAAATATATATCTATCAACAACTCAATCTAAAAAACAAAGTAAGCAAACAACAAGAACAGAGACAGAATCATTGATACAGAGAGGGCTTTGATGGTTGCCAGATGGGAAAGGAATGTGGGGGAATGGGTGAAGAGGTGAGGGGATTAAGAAGTACAAATACGGGACTTCCGGCCAAGATGGAGGAGTAGGTAGACACACTGTGCCTCCTTGCACAACCAAAAGAGGAAAAACAACAATTTAAAAAACAATAACAGCCAGATCTGACAGAAAACTGAACTGAGTGGAAGTCCGACAACCAAGGAGTTAAAGAAGACACGTTCATCCAGACCTGTAAGCAGGGTGGAGCCGGGTGGAGAGCACTTGGCAAGACGCAGTTTGTGGAGCGGTACCGGCAACACTCTAGCCGCCTGGAGAGGCCTGTGGCGGGAGCGCCTGGCCAAAATGCAGCAGGTGCACTAGACGAAACCGAGGCTGAGACTGGTGGACTGGGCGGTCCCTCATTCTCGCGCAGATAAATTGGGAGGAAAAGCTGGGGAGTGGAACAGACCACGCGGCCCACCAACGCAGGGAAATAAAGCCTCAAACCACCAACTGAAAACACCTGTGGGGGTTGAGACGGCAGCAGGAGGAACTCCTGGCCTCATAGGAGAGTTCGTTGGGGAGACCCACAAGGACTTAGAACTGTGCAGGACTGTCCACTCACCCCAGAGCCAGCAAAGAAGGGCCCAACTTGCTTGTGGGTAGTGGGGGAAGTGCGGAGAACAGAGCAAGTGCCATTGTTCTCAGGCCCCGCCCCCACAGACAGCATCACAACACAGCAAGGTGGGTTACCCCGCCCTGGTGAACACCTACGGCTCCGCCCCTTAAAGTAACAGGCACACCTAGAAAAAAAAAAATGGCCCAAATGAAAGAACACATCAAAGCTCCAGAAAAAATACAACTAAATGACGAAGACATAGCCAACCTATCAAATGCACAGTTCAAAGCACTGGTAATCGGGATGCTCACAGGATTCGAAGAAAAACTGTCGCAATTACTTGAACAAATGAAGGATAATATAAAGGAAATGAGGGGAAATCTGCAGGGAACCAATAGGGATGAGAAGGAAACTGGGACTCAAATCAATGGAGTGGACCAGCAGAAAGAAAAAAACATCCAACCAGAAAGAATGAAGAAACAAGAATTCAAAAAACTGAGGAGAGGCTTAGGAACCTCCAGGACATCTTTAAACATCCGAACATCCGAATCATAGGGGTGCCAGAAGGAGAAGAGGAAGACCAAGAGATTGAAAACTTATTTGAACAAATAATGAAGGAGAACTTCCCCAAGCTGGTGAAGGAAATAGATTTTCAGGAAGTCCAGGAAGCTCAGATAGTCCCAAAGAAGTTGGACCCAAAGAGGAACACACCAAGGCACATCATAATTATAATACCCAAGATTAAAAATAAGGAGAGAATCTTAGAAGCAGCAAGAGAAAAGGAGACAGTTACCTACAAAGGAATTCCCATAAGACTGTCAGCTGATTTCTCAAAAGAGACCTTGCAGGCAAGAAGGGGCTAGAGAGAAGTATTCCAAGTCATGAAAGCAAGGACCTACATCCAAGAATACTCTATCCAGCAAAGCTATCATTTAGAATGGAAGGGCAGATAAAGTGTTTCTCAGATAAGGTCAAGTTCAAGGAGTTCATCATCACCCAGCCTTTATTATATGAAATGTTAAAAGGATTTATATAAGGCATGGAGGGATATCAACAGGGGAATGGGAGGGGGAGAGAGGGGGAAAAGTACAGAGAATAAGTAGCATAAACGGTAGGTAAAAAACAGACAGGGGGAGGTTAAGAATAGTATAGGAAATGTAGAAGACAAAGAACTTATGTGTATGACCTATGGATAAAAACTAAAAAGGGCAGGGAATGCGGGGGTAGGGGTGGAGGGGAAGTACGGGGGGGAGGAATGGGACAACTGTAATAGCATAATCAATAAAATATATTTAAAAAAAAAGAAGGAAGTACAAATAGGTAGTTATAGAATAGCCATGGGGATGTAAAGTACAGTATTGGAGCCCTGGCTGGTGTAGCTCAGTGGATTGAGCGTGGGCTGGGAACCAAGCGGTCCCGGTTCGATTCCCAGTCAGGGCACATGCCTGGGTTGCGGGCCGGGTCCCCGTGAGGGCCATGTGGGAGGCAACCATACATTGCTGTTTCTCTCCCTCTCTTTCTCCCTCCCTTCCCTTCTCTCTAAAAATAAATAAAAAAAAAAATAAAAATCTTTAAAGTACAGTATTGGAAATGGAGTAACCAAAGATCTTAAACATACGGCTTATGGAATAATGGTGTGGGGATTGCCTAAGGGAGTGGGGTGTTGGGTGAAGGGAGGCAAACGGGGAAAAACTGGACAATTGTAACAGCATAATCAATAAAATACAATTTTTAAAAAAATCAATGAAAAAAAAGTTAAGACTAGAACAAGGCATAAAGTTCCTAATATTGGCGGCTTTTCTGTCTGTTTAGTGCAAATACAAATAAATATTCTTAAAATGTGAAATGTTTACTGTGTATTTAATAAAAGTTAATGGCATTCTCTGGGAAAAGTACGATATTATCTGAATATCCATCAGAATTATTTCCTTGTTCTTATCATGGAAACTTTACAAGCAGAATCATTAGGCCAAAGAAAACTGTCTGAAATCAATCTCTTCAAAATGGTGTCTAGTAGTTTTTAGAAGTAAAAGAAATATATTGTATCTGATTACTATCCTCTATTTTCCCCTTCTGAAAATAAATGTGGATAAGCACATATTTTGTGTGCCTTTTAAATAAACCCCAAGGTTGGATTATAAGGAAATACAAAATTATATGGAAATTTATTTTTAATAAAACCTGATATCTTAATACAAACTAACTAGGAATAGATAGAAAAAAGATTTTAGTTAGACAAGTTCTGTCCTTGATGCTAGATTCTTCACTCCTAAAACATCCTGAGAAACAGGCGCTCTCTCTTTGATACAACATTTTGGGCCCTGCTGTCAAACCCTATATACTTGAAACACACCTAGACAACCTGCACCACGGTGTTATCCGGGCAATCTCAGGCTTGTCTCCCTGCAGGAGCCATGTGAAGCATGTTAGGTCATGTTCTGGTTAATCCAAAACACCACTATTACAACCTCCTCCTTTCTCCCAAGTATCTAAGGGGTTTAGTATTTAGCATTACAAAAACAGAGCCTACTTATTATAAAACAAAAAGTATAAAATTATGAGACTGTTCACCTAAACTGTGTTCTGCTATGGTTAAGTTCACTCTTTAAATTTCAGTTTCTCCACATATCACAGGCTATCAGTTTGCCAAGGATGTTCAACAATTTAAGAAAATATCCATAAAACTATTTAATTCCTTGAAAAAATGAGGGATATATAATATACATAAAAGCATGTACACATTTATTCATCACATAACAAGTGTTGTCTTGATACATCTCACGAAGAGGAAATGTTTTTCTCAAGTAACATTTAGAATGCAGAGAGCTCTGCACATTAACTGGTATCCAATAAACGTTTGCTTTAATGTACAGACCTCATAAAGCTCCATATTAGGTAAACAAAATTTGCTATACTTCTCCATTTAAAATAGTTTGTTTTCAGCCCTGACCAGTGGTTTGGGCATAGTTCCACAAAGCGAAAGGTGGCCAGTTTGATTCCTGGGTCAAGGCGTGTGCCTGGATTACAGGCCAGAGGCTACCAATCAATGCTTCTCTCACACAGAGATGCTTCTCTCCCTATCTTTCTCCCTCCCCCTGCCCCAAAAATAAATAAATAATCTTTTTTTTTTTAAAGATTTTATTTATTTATTTTTAGAGAGAGGAGAAGGGAGGGAGAAAGAGAGGGAGAAACAGCAATGTATGGCTGCCTCTCACATGGTCCTCACTGGGGCCCTGGCCCGCAACCCAGGCATGTGCCCTGACTGGGAATCGAACCGGGACCCTTGTAGTTCCCCGCTCGCACTCAATCCCCTGAGCTACACCAGCCAGGGCTAAATAAATAATCTTAAAAAAAGATTTTGGTGTCAAACTTAGGCCTTTAAACAAATTCAGTATCAAAGCTGAGTATGCCAGAAGAACGGAGTTCAAAATAAACATAGTGACCATATTAACCACATTCATACACTACTTTATAAAAATAAGATTTAATTTGGTCTTTATTTCAAGGCGCCAAATGTTTCAGTTAACTCCACTACAGTCTGAAATAACCCACTTGACCTGATGAAATAAAGTGGCTCTCAGTACACTTGGAAGATAAGTCAGGTTGCTAAGGGGAATGGCAGTGCATGACAACATAAGCCCCTTAATGGTTTACTAGAGAGTTAGGAAACCTTTAAAGACTGCATATCCAACTCATTTGTTCATATATATTTGTTTATATATATAGTTGATCTACATATATATCATAGATCATATATACATGTAGATCAACTATATATATGATATATATAACTATTTGTTCATATATATTTTAATGCAGTGGGAAAGAGAGAGAATGAAATTCTCTTGGGATTAAGTTTTGTATTGTTTAGGCTGACTGAGAGGCAAATAGACTTCAAATGTGAACTCTTCTTACTACTACTGGATTAAGGCTAAAGTATTGGGTTGACCAAAGAGTCTGTTACAACCTTTCTGTAAAATAAAAGACACATTTTTCATTTTCATCAATAACTTCATTGATTTGGATATTCTGAGTATGCCAGCTATCTCCTGCTATTGGCTTCTAGTGGGTAGAGGCCAGGGGTGCTGCTAAACATCTTCCAATACATAAGACAGCCCCATAGCAAAGAATTATTTGACCAAAATGTCATGTAGTACCAATTAACTTTGCAAACCACTTCTGACACATTCGATCAGTCACAGTACCTTCTCCATACACTGCACAAATCTTTTTTTGCTTTTTTACTTTTCTTGAAATAATAAAGCATAATACACCGAAAATGTCATGTATCTTCCATCTTCAATATTAAAATGGCTGCACAAAAATTCACCAAATTTTATAAGGTTTTTTTTACTGCATGCTGATGTGACAGCTGTCACAATACAATGCAATAAAATTGTTTCAAATGAAGTTAAAAGACAACTAAGCCCTACTAGAGCCATCATACAAAAAACCTAAACGGACTTTTTGACCAATCCAATACAAAAACTTTCACTATGTACAGGAAAAACTTAGGTGGAAAAGAACTATGACAATATAAACTCAGTTTTACTTCATTTTTAAAGGAAAATGAATACGTAATTTGTTTCAGTTTGAACTAATTTATTTCAGCATTTGATTCATCAGTTGTATTCTGATGTCCACTTTAGAAACTAAATTATAAAGCAAAAACCTTGAATAGACAGAAACATCATCAGTAGAAAGAGGGTGAAATATGGTGTACATGGATTGCTAAAAGTATTTACATTTGAAAAAAGTATTTAATTTGATTTAAATATAACAGATATAGGCATATGAGTAACACTCAAAGTTAAGTCACCAGCATGAAACCCAAGGTCTCAATTCTACCTCTGCCACTTATCTCTCATATGGAACTGATTTCTCTTTAAATCTAAGAGCCTAGGGTCTTTCTTAGTTTTTCATACCTAGGTTTTCCTCAATCAGTCCTCTGATCGTACCTCCAAACTCCCATCATCCAGTGTTAACTAAAATTTCCTTGTATTTTCTGGCAGTCTTTTCCTAAACACAACAATTAATCTGCCCTTAAACATATTCTCTGTATTCTAAAACATCTTTGACCTACATTAGTAAACTTCAGAGGACCCTATTAAAATAGGGTCCTATAGTAAAACATTACTTCTCTAGGAAGGAATGATAGTACTCTTCTTCATCCTCCCCAAGAGATCTCTGAATGATCCTAAAAGGTGGTGAAGAACAAAGCACTTAACAAAATACTTCCTTCCACAAATACATGGTATTCTTTCCTTAAATGTCCATCCTTCTTTGAACCCTCTTAACCTTCACTCTGTCTTTATGTTCTAAAACAATGAACATATCCTACTTCTCACTCCTGAGCCCTACAAAGGAAAGAGGTTTCAACAAAACTAAATCTAAACAGTTTCTGGCCCTGGCTGGTGTACCTCAGTGGATTGAGCACAGTCTGTGAACCAAAGGGTTACCGGTTCACTTCCCAGTCAGGGCTCATGCCTGGGATGCCGGCCTGGGTTGCACGTGAGAGGCAACCACACATTGATGTTTCCTTCCCTCTCTTTCTCCCTCTCTACCCCTCTCTCTAAAAATAAATAAAAAATCTTTTAAAAATACGGTAGCAATTTGATAAAATTAAAAAAAATAAAACAGTTTCTGGGGTTGGTAGTGGAGAGAGAGACTACAAATTAAGTACAGATTGCTTAAAAAAAAAGGACAATGAAAGTGAGTACTTAATTGAGGTGTGGAGGAAAAGTGTTCTTTGGTAGAGGGAAAAGAGCTCAGCACACTGGATTTGAAGACGAAAGGAGGGATTTTCAAAATGTTATAAGACTCTTAACTTTCTTATCATCTTCCATAAAAAAAGGTTCACTGCAATTAGCCCAGGTTTGGAATGGCCTGCTTTAATCTTTTGAGCCTTCGGTTTTCCATCTGTAAAATGTTGACACTAATATTACCTTCACTTTACAGGGTAATTGATGGGATTAAATACATAGCACAATGAAAGCTAAGAGCACAGTGCCTGGCACATAGACCAACATACATTATCTTAAAAGAAATTTGAAGGATGGAGTATCCTCGCTTTGCTCAGAAACAGAAATCTTTAGGTTTTATTGTAAAATGACATGTATAAAATTATCCTATTTGTTCATTTAACATTTCGATTTAGGAACTTAGAGGCTGCCTTGAAATACTAATCTAAATAAAATCAAATTAGGGACAAAAGTTTTAGGCTAAAATAGAACTTTACTGAAAAATACTTAGGAGTTATTATATTGCTAAAGTGAATGTCATGAAACTTCAAAAAATGCAAATTCAGCTGTAATCATATGCAGCTGTTCTTTCAAAATTAAGTCACTATTCTTTTTTTTTTCTGACATTACAGTACCCTGCTTTCATTAGAAGCCTTTAACAAGTCACCGCTCCTTCGCTATCAAAACCTTTTTTGGAAACCTGGCTCAGAGGAAGCCACACACTGTTTACAGAAAGGATCCGTGTGGTCACTCTAGGACAACTGTCACTGTCACCAGCACGTCTGGTGTCAGGAGAAGAGTAGGGGAAGGCTGGTGTGTGAAACAAAGTCGACAGCTAAGGAGCCCTGAAAGGAGAGAGGTTTTAACTGAGAAACGCAGAGGATGAAGGTCTGACTGCAGGGAAGCAATCTCGCGGGTAGGATCAATTTCCAGGGGTGCACCGCCGGCTCCCACACGAAAGGGACGCAGGTGTTGCCCTCCCTCGGCGACCCCACCGCTTTCTCCCCGGCGCCACCGCCCCTTCCCCAGAGCCCTCCAGTTACCTTTCTCGTCCTCATCGATGCGCAGGGCAATGGAGATGTACTCGAAGGCCTGTTTGTGGAAAGCTCGGACGCGCTCGGCCTCTCCGCCCGGCACTGGCGTCGGGGGTGAAGTCGAGGCCGGCGCGGCTGGGGAGCTCCTCTTGGCGGCCATGAGGGCGCGGGAGAAGCGCTGGCAGAGCCACACGAAGAGGAGCCCCAGGTGGAAGGCGACTAAACGTAGCAGCGCGAAGCCGGCGAACAGCGGGTAGGAGAAGTAGTACAGGTTCCGCTTATGCGGCGACTCCGGCGGAGGGGCTGGCCTGGGGGCGGGACGGGCGGGGGCCAGGCAGGGAGGCGGGGGCCTGGGAGGCACCGGGCTGCTCTGGCCGCCGGAGCCTTTCTTCTTCCCGCGTCCACCTGGAGAATTCATTCACAGCTCCCACTGCCGCCGCCGCCATAACCCGCCTCCCGCAGACCGACGGCGACCAAGTGACGGCAGCGGCCACTGGGACGGCGAGGGCCACAAACCCCCGCGCTCCGGCCGGTCCCAGGAGCTCTGCACCTCGACGCACTGCTCGCCGGCCCCGCCCCTTTCTCTTCGCGCTGGCAGAAGCACTACCCCTTCTCCTCAGGCTGAGGTCGGTGGCTCCTGCCCCTCCCTCTCTCTCCGTCCTCTTAGCCGCCTCTAGTAGCTCAGAGCGGGGGCCGCGCGCGCACGCCTTCCCGAGTCTTTCTCCCGCGCGCGCGCACGCCGCCGTCTTTGTTGACCTGAACTCCTAGTGCGCGTGTGCAGCGTCCGCCCTCCGTTTCTTTCCCGAGGAACTACAATTCCCAAAGTGCAGTTCGGCTCTACGTCGTGCACTGCCCCTGGGAGCCCTTTAGCAGGGAGTACTGTTCATCAATTCACCGGAATACGGAGCTGCAGTTTGGGGTCGGTCGGCTTGTTTGCAGGGTTTCTATCTCGTAGTGTGGTCGTTTTCTTATGAGTATTTGTTTCAGTATTTTCTGCCTGTCTTTCGCATAGGATAATTACTCTGCATTCCATCTCAGAAGCAATGGGTACCAGTCTAGGAATTATCTAAGAGGGAAGCAGTAGTAGAGACCTACAAATTTTCAGGTCACCAAAACGAGAATATTAGCTCAATGGGATGAAGTCAACGATTCCAGAGGTTTAACTGAATTACTATGTTTAGATGAAGAGTTAATTTATTCGAATAAGGGAATTCTTAAGTTTTACACAGTAATCGTCCCATAGTTCACTGAGGAATCCACACTGCGCTTCCCCCCCTCCCCCACCTGGATCTACTCTTTGTCCCTTCCTTTGGAGATCCGCCTGTTAACCTCTGCTGCCAGCACTGAACCCCACCTCCAAGATCACAGAGATGGAAATACTAGTTCAGTCGTACTCTCCTAGGAACTGGAATCCTGGATGGAAACACTGGGATAGAAGGTAGTACGAACTGAATGTTAAAGAGCAGGCCTATAGTTCATTAAGATCCCCAGACATGCCAGTTTCCTAGTCTGATCACTTTATAATGTAAACTATCTAATAAACTATTCAGCCTATTTCTCTAATTTCTGTTTCTCCACTACTGCTCTACAAGTCTAGGATACTGCTAACGTGACTTGCTCCATTTCCCTTCTACTTTTTTCTCCCTCTTCGTTTCTGCCTCTGCGTATTCCATTTCCTCATGCTGAAATGCCCTCTTTAACATCTTGATTCATTTCAATTGCTGACTTTCCTCTTTTGAGCTTAATAGTACTTTTTCTCATTATGTGAAATTTGCTATATTTATACATATATCATGTAAACGAGAAGTATATGACTTATATGTATAATTTAAAGGAAAATAAAACAACATCCAGTTTATAAAAAAATAATGTAACCAGCTTCTTGAAGCACTCTGTGAGGCTCTCCCTAATTTCAGACTTTATCCTCTTCTACAGAAAGACACTATCCTGAATTTTGTACTCATCCCTTTGCCTTTCATTTTAGCTTTGCATATATGTATGTAGTTACCTCTAAACAATATATTGCATAGTTTTGCCTGTTTTTGACACCAATGTAATCATACCACCTATATTCTTCTTAATTAACTTTTTCTGCTCAACATTTAAGTGTTTGAGATTCCTCTTTGTTGATATTTTTTTATTCTTAAACAAGGATTTTTTTCCTTTTTCTTTTTTTTTTTTTTTTGAGAGAGTGGAAGGGAGAGAGAGAGAGAGAGAAACATTGATGTGAGAGAGAAATGAACATTGATTGCCTCCTGTATGTGCCTCAACTGGGATCAAACCCGCAGCCTAGGCGTGTGCCCTGACTGGGCATTGAACCTGAAACCTTTTGGTTTATGGAACAACGCTCCAACCCACTGGCCGGGGCCTTTCTTGTTAATTTGTATAGGTATAGCACATTTATTTTCACTGCTATATTCCATTATATGAATTTACCACAGTTTATTTTAGTTTTTCTTTCATCTTAAGTAATTACTGTAAGATTTTGTTTGTTTATTTTTTGAGAGGGGAATGGAGAAAAAGGGAGAGAAACATCAATGTGTGGTTGCCTCTCACATACCCCCACCTAGGGACCTGGCCTACAACCCAGGCATGTGCCCTGACTGGGAATCAAACCAGTGCCCTTTTGGTTCTCAGTCTGGTGCTCAGTCCACTGAACCACGCTAGCTGGGGCAGAAATGATCCTATTTTTTAAATTCTTATGACTATATGGTTGTGTTTTTCTATGGCTCTTCTCATATATTGCCTTGTGTGATAGTTATTTAAGTACTTTATTATCTCCTGATATGAATTATAAACTTACTTCAAGGAAGTGGCTCACTTTCTGCACCTAGCCTGAGCCTTGACTGTGGTACTCATTTAATAAAGATTAATAATTTGAAAAATAATTCAAACATGGTAATTATTGTAGAAATATGTTGCTGTGTAATAGACTGCTTCAAACTCACTGACTTAAGAAAACAGCCATTTATCTACTCACAATTTTATGAGTCAGCAATTTGGGCTGGATTAAGCTGGGTAGTTCTTCTGTTGGCACTGCCTCGGGACATTCATGGGGGGTGCAATCATCTGATGGCTTGACTGGGGCTGAGTGGCCTAGCTATGCTCACTCATATGTCCAGATGCTGGTGGTGGCTTCTGGCTGGTGCATATATCTTCAGCAGGTTATTCCAGAGTTCTTTACATTGGATCTGGCTTCTACAGTATGAGTGGAAGCTGCAAGGCCTCTTGAAACCTAAGCTGTGCATAGTTGCACGGTGTCATTTCTGTTGCTTTTTTTTTTTTTTGTCAGAGTAAGTCACAAGGCCAACTACAATGTAAGAGATGGGGAAATAAATTCTACAGGTTGATGGAGGTGTGGCAAAGTGACAAAAGCGTGTGTGTGTGTGTGTGTGTGTGTGTGTGTGTATGTATATATCCCTTTTTATATATGGAATTATTGTGGCATCTTTGCAAGTCATCTGCCACAGTGATTATGTATTGAATTCCTTTTTACCTCAAATTCAGATGGGAGCTTAGGATGGACGACTCATCTGGGAAATGATTGCCCAACCATTTTGCTGAATTATAAAAAACATATTTTAATCACGAGGTAAATTAACATAGTTAAGTTTAAGGAGAGAACAACAGTGATGATGGTGACTACTACCACTAACAGTGAACCACATTCTGAGCTAAGCCGTTTAACTTTTACTGTGTTATTTAATCATCACTATTGAGTTAAGCATTATCTTCATTTTTTAAAATAGAGAATTTGAAGCTCTAACAGTCTGTTACTTGCCCAACATCACATATTAGTTAATGATACATACTTCAGGGTCTTAAAAGAAAAATCTAGGCTTCCAGAGAAAAACATTTTTATGCAGTCTCTTTATAGTTTATTAATGATAAAATATGTTTTTAGCCCCTGGGGAAGGAGTTATCTTTCATTCCTGGTCATCCATGTGTTGAGTTTCTGGCTTCTGGCTTCCCACTTGCTAACTCTCTGATATCCAGTTGTGCTTAATATTGACTGTGCTTTTCTGTACCTTGTCCATTTGCAAGGGGGGAGGTTATGGTAACAACATAGGTTAAGAGTCAGAAAGACTTGGGTTGGTATTCTAGTCCTGTCACTTATTAGTTGTGTGACATAGAACAAGTTATTTAATGAGTTAACGCCTCTGTAAAATGGGGAGAGTAAGAATTAAATTACAAAACAAAAGAATACATCTAAAACATCCAGCATAATACCTGTAACATAAGAGGGCTCAATAAATTTTATTTGTTTTTGTCTCTTATACCTACAAAGCCATTCCAGAATTCAGACTCTACTGGGATCTCAATTTTCAATAACCTCAACACATGTTCTGCTTCGTGAAATTACTTCCCAGTCACATCCATTTTCTGAATTAATCTCTTCCTAAATTTGTCCCAAGGATGTTACCCTGGCCTTATAATCTGTCTGTTCTGAAGATCCTAACCTTCTCAGCCATTTAACCTACAGTTTGACAGCCTCCCAGTTTTCAGATGGTGAAAACTTGGAGAACACTTAATCTTGAACGAAATCTGGGCCAGTTTCACCAGAACAAAAAGTAGGAGCTGAGTGCTGTGCCAACTAATCCAGGACATTCAGTCACTTTATCACTTTAACCCATTAATCTATTTACAAAGTGACTACCACCAAGTAGTTTGATTTTTTTTTTTTCTGGATATTTTTGCTCTAGTCCTTTCCAGCTTGAAAGATGTTGGATTATTTGAAGTAAGGACTAATGACAGGTATTAAAGTCCTTTTAAATTAAAAAGAAAAGTAAAATAAAATGACACACCTAGAACCAACAGAGGAAGTGACTGATTCTGAAAAAGGCAGAAAATTTAAAAGGGAAACAAATTAAAATGACATAGTTGGCCCTGTCTGGTGTGTCTCAGTGGACTGACTGTCAGCCTGTGAACAAAAAGGTCACCAATTCAATTCCCAGTCAGGATACATGCCTGGGTTGTGGTCCAGATCCCCAGTTGTGGGCATGTGAGAGGCAAATGATGGATGTTTCCCTCCCTCTCTTTCTCTCTCCCTTCCCCTCACTCTAAAAATAAATTTAATTTTTTTTTTAAAAAAGACATAGCTGAAGGCAAGGGATGGGAGGAGTAGAGTAACAATTAAATGATTATCCTATTATCTGTGTTAATAAGCAAAAACATAATTGTGGGCAATTAACCATTTCCCTGTATTGAGTCCACATTGTGGTACTTATTATTGATTCATTTGTTTAACAAATAGGTATTAAGTGTGGACAACATGACTGGCAATGAATAAGGTACCAGGATTATAGTAGGGGATAAGATTATAGTCTGTTGCAGTGGTCAAAAAGCTCAAATAGCAGCTAGCAACAGTGGTCAGACATATAGCATGTTTGTTCCATGTGTGGGTGTGAAATTCGAAAATCCATAGATGATGTGAGTGATGGAGACCGAGAAACTGAAGAGTAGCATCCCTTTATAGGATGGGTGCCTTTCAAGAATGTGTCGTCTACTGTTGCCAGACTTTTTAAACATCCCAAGAGAAACCAGCATTCTGAGTTTTATGTGAATGTATTGCTTAATTGATATTGACTCAAAATTGAAAAACAAACCAAAACAAAGACACCAGTTTGAGATTTTCTAGTTATAGATGACTTGTTACTAGTGAAAGTGTGGATGAGTTCATGGTTTTGAAATAGCAGTAGGTGTAAGAGTATGAATTGTTACTTAACCTGTTCAACTTGATTTTATTTTATTTTATTTTATTTTTTTAAAGATTTTATTTATTTATTTTTAGAGAGAGGGGAAGGGAGGGAGAAACAGAGGGAGAGAAACAGCAATGTATGGTTGCCTCTCACATGGCCCTCACTGGGGACCCGGCCCGCAACCCAGGCATGTGCCCTTACAGGGAATCAAACCGGGACCCTTTGGTTCCCAGCCCGCGCTCAATCCACTGAGCTACACCAGCCAGGGCTGATTATTAAAGCTATGATTCTGTGGAAGCATAAGCAGAGTCAGTTGATACAAAATTAGAAATGAATGCCCTAAGATGATTATCAGAGTGTGTATTTAATTATCACTCTAAACAATATTCGGAGATATAATATAGTATTACACTTCTATATTTACGATGGGCAGGGTGTGTTTACAAAGATACCTTCTCGAGTGCACATGAAAAGCAGAGTAATAGGAATTGTTAGTACAGGGTGAATGTTGGAACACATAAAAGGAGTTGTCTGCTTTCAAGAGTGGTTTCTACCAGCTGCAGTGGTTTCAGAAAGTTTTCTTTATCCTTGAGACTCTCCTCCTCATCTTATCAGATAAGCTCAATTCCTATATTCTGGTAAGAATAATTGAGTTTCTCCGTGTAATGTCTTCATTGGTGTTTCAGTCCATGTTATATCCACCCTGCCCATTCCCAGCTTTGGTTAAATACTTATTCTTTGTTCAATACTACTCCAAAGATACCTACTTACATTTATCTCAATCTCATCTGAACTCCTTCAGAATTTATGCTCTGTAGCATTCAACTTAACCTTTGGTCAATCATTATCTTATATGGTCATTTATAAGTATCACATCCATGTCTGATCTTTGATGAATGAGAATACAAATTTATGAGAGAAGGCACTGTTATTTATATATATCTTAAACTGCCCAAGAGTTGGAGGTCCTCAAGATCAGCTCCAGGTTTGATTTGCTAGGAGGACTCACAGGATTCAGAATATAGTCAATAATCACTGCTACGATCTATTACAGCAGAAGGATACAAAGCAAAATCAGCACAGGGAAGAGGCACATGGGGCAAAACCTGGAGGAAATGAGGCGCCAGCTTCTGAGAGTCTTCTCTCGTTGGATTCACACAGGACACACTTAATTCCTCCAACAATAGGTTCTGACAACACAGGAGAAATGTGGTCTCTCAGGGACACTCATCAGAAATTCCGTGCTTGGTTTTTTGTTGGGGCTGATTATGTTGTCACCCTCTGCCTAAGACATGCCGAAATTCTAGACCCCTGGAAGGAACATGCAGGTACTTGATATAAACCATACTGTTTGTATCAACAGTTTAGGTACAATCAGACACTCTTACCATTTAGGGAAAGTCTTTATCAGTGTAGGGAGCTGTTTGTTATTCAAATTCCCAGACAGGAGCCAGTCTTTCAAGAAGGCCTACAGGTAGCAGTCTCAGCCCTAACACGTTAACTGTTTTCTTCACACTACTTGTAAACCCCTGAAGGGAAGGGTGAAGGGAAGCGTGAACTGGAAGATTTTTCTTTTAATACTATCATACAGCCAATTAGACTCGTTACATAATATTCTTTGCCATTATTGAATGTTTTAGATAATAATATTTTCTAATTAATTTTTTTAAAACAAATTCATGATTTTGGTAAGAAAAAAGTTCAAACACTTTTATAAAATTTTGTATAAAGCAAAGACTTCCCCTCCTCATTTTCCCTCTCCAGAGGTAACCGCTATTAATAGTTTGTTCTATATCTCTCCAGGTTTTTTCCTATGCCTATACAAATATATATGTGTAAAAATAGAATCCTACTACATGGATTTTCCTACAACATGCACTTTTTTCATATAAAATCATGTTGTGAATGTCTTTTTATGCCACTACCTACAGATCTACCCCATTCTTTTCAATGACTACACAGTGGTCCATTGTACTGAGATACAACAATCTAACTTATTCCCAATCTTTTCCTATTAAAAACGATGGTACAATAGGTATCTTTATATCTTTGTACAGTTTTGTATTTCTATGAGATAAAGTTCTAGAAGTAGAATAGACACGTCAAAGTAAAAATTCTGTTTTATTTTATCTCTTTCATCGTACGCTCATACAGAGTATGAATTTTTTATGTAATATGGTAGTGAATGTTTTTTGGTTAACTACTCAGAATCCATTCCCTTTCTTCCTCCTTCCTACCCATTGAAGTGTTTCCTTTGTGGGACCAATCCTCTCTCATTGCATAGCAGTCATGCAATTTAGGTGGGATTGACTAACACGGAGTCACATCCTGTCATTGTTTAGGGATGGACAATAATTCAGGTCTGTATTAGTCTACACAGGCATCCACATTATCAGAATGACTGGTTCAAGTTGGACAGACTAGAGCCAACTTCAGACTTTTGGTCCATTGGTAGACCTGTGAGAAGTGATGCTTTCCTTGAATGTGAAAGAGCAGGAATGTAGCCCTGAATACTTTTGGCAGTCATCTCTCATCCATAAGAAAAGTGTTACAGAACAGACCCTGGGGGTGGTGGTGAATGATATACTATTACGGAAAGGACTCCCCCACCTTTTTCTCTGGGGGTTCCCCCCGTATTAGGTTTGCTTTGCCCGCCGCCAGAGGAAAGACGTGTCTCAATGCCAGAGATTGGTGAGAAGGAAAGGAATTATTTATTAACAAGTTATACAGGCTTAGAGTAATGGCTTAATGTCTTCATTAAAATACTAAAGTTCTTTAGAACACCCACAAATGCACACAGTCCTTCCTTCTCCCCTTTGCCCGGTCAGGGGTACTGTATCTGAGGAAAAGACGTAGAAGTCCGTGATTCAGGCTCCCAGCATCAGCAGCTGTGTCATCACCATGATCTCCAGTTAATCCAAAGCCATGTGGCACCTTCTCATGGCCCACCAGCAAGAGTTCTTTCACCCCTTTTCTTCCAGGCAAAGTCTCTCCTGCTTCCTAAGCCATGTGACAAAAGGGATCACCCCAGAGCCGCATGGTCCTGCCTCTTGCCCAAGCCTCAGGGTTCCTATTCCACCAAAGCCGCATGGTCCTCTCCTGGGCCCAAGCCGTGTGGTGATTCCCCCTCTCCTGCCATAGCCGCAAGGTCCCAACTCCTCCAAAGCCTCGTCGTCCTGACTAGGTATGGCTGCTGTGCCTGGGTTTAAATCCCTGCCCCGATCTTCCTCTGCAGCCCCATTTCCGACTCCTCTCACAATCAGTTACACTGCCAGCACTCCTGTATCCCTCCGGCATTACTGGGCTGCCATCAGAAGTCTGGGCAGGCATGGCCACATGGTGTGGAGCCAATCATCTCCAAGCTCTCACGAAGGGGGAGTTGCTTCCCTGTTGCATCCTGGGTTGAAGTCATTCCCATCCCCCTGGCTCTAAGCATGGTCACAGCTATTTAACATATCTATGCAACCAGTTAAAGGCTATAGATATGTTAAATGACCATACCAGAGGTTATCTGCAAAGCTGTTGCTATGCAAACAGCTCTCAATGGCCCTGTTCCATGAGTCCCATCCCCTAGCTCAGACTGGTGGGGGCGAGGACATCATATATATACTTTTCTCTAATATTTCCTGAACACCCTGAATTTTGGACCCCATTACAAATCCCCATTTGGGGCCCCCCCTTGGCTGCACCCTGTTACAAAAGCAGCCTGAGGATGGGAGCTGATTGTACAGAGGAGAGAAGAAGGGAGACAACTGCAGAGAAACCACAGAGAAGCTATGACTAATCGTTGCCTGATGTCCACTTTATTGCCCAGTTTTTCACTTCTTAGCCATGAAGTCTTTATTGTTTAACAAATCTGAGTTGGGATTTCTATTACTAGAAACCTAAAGCATACTAACTGATACATTTGTCCTTTATGCATAGCTGGAGGCACAACCTTTGGAATTAGATGGATATGGGTTGATATTTCAACTAGCTGTATAATTACTTATCTAACAATATGTGAGAATTTTTATGAATCTATTTTAGCATCTTTTTTTTATAGGAATAATCATATGTATAGTACCTCATTGGTAGGAACCGCCCTGCCTGGTTTCAGAAGCTGTAACCCCCCATGGCTAAGGCTGAATGAGAGACCTTGGGACCATAAGCCACTAAGGAGACAAAGCTGATCTCCCTGGCAGGGGGCACCACCTCTGCCACCTTTTACTTCACCCTGCTAGGCCCCTGGTGGATGACTGGTTAGTCAATGATGGGTAAGATTCCTCAAGGGAGGGGCGACCTAAGACAGGCATGGTCACAAAGGGGCCCTCAGGGAGGACTTGGGGGGCTATAGAAAAAGGGGGTGATGGACACTTGCCCCTCGGCTTTGACATAGCCTGAGTCCTCATTCTGTCTTCCAGAAGTCTCCTAATCTCTTGACTGCCTTACTTCCCCTGCCTGACTTAAGCCTGAAACAATGCTGGACGGTGGTGCAGCCCTGGGCTGGAATGGGCAGTTCCCCAGGGCTATCAGGCCTAAGAAAGAATGCATAAAATCCTGTGAAACCTGCTTTGCTAAGAATGCCCTCAATTTTCTGATAAGGGTCCAAGCATGAAATGAGTTTGTTTCCCAAAGATTTATAACCCTTTGGCTAACTGACCCTGACTCAGAATAAGCCCTCATAGTTCTTTGAATGTTATCTATTGTTTGATCATTACTGCCTGACAATGACTGATGAGCTTTACTTGTATTCCTGTGAATATTGAACCCAATAAAATCCCATTGAGGAAAAGGCTCCTGGTCCTTCTCCTTTGAGAGATCGGCCACCTTTCTTCCCCAAGCAGATCATGTCTGGGTAGACTTATTCTCATCTGTGGTGGCCGGGGGGACCCTGCGGGCAGAGGTCCCCAACACCTTACAAGGCTATTAGAATATCATGTGGTAGAATAAATAAATCACTTTGCAGGGTACCTGAACATAATTGAAATTCTAATTAAATTTTTCTGCACTCTCCCATATATGTGTACCTTATCAATGCATTTTGATATTATAAAGAAAAAACATTAAAAAAATAATCATGTGTTAAAGTTAGATGGTGCCCTGACCAGTTTGGCTCAGTGGGTTGGGCATCATCCTGCAAACCAAAAGGCTGCAGGTTCAATTCCTGTCAGGGCACATTCCTGGGTTGTGGGCCAGGTCCCCGGCTGGAGGTGTGCAAGAGGCAATGGATAGATGTTTCTCTCGAACATTGATGTTTATCTTCCTCTCTTTCTCCCCCCTTCCCCTCTCTCTAAAGATAAATAAATAATGCTCACTTTGGCAGCACATACACTAAAATTGGAATGATACAGGGAAGATTAGCATGCCCCTGCGCAAGGATGACACACATAAAAATAAATAAAATCTAAAATAAAATAAGGTGGTATAAGATCAGTTTGTGGTTTCAATAACTACAGAAATTTTAGGCAGTCTTAAAGAAACCAAAGTAATTTATTTTTCCCATGGGAATGGGGTGGGGATGGCGGGGGCTGCTGGAAAGGAAGAAAGTCCCCTGGGAGACAGCCAGGCCATAGTCCTGCCATATTTTAGGCATCGTGAGGTACTGGATTTCCCCACAACCCTCTCAGGTGTCCAGTGGGGAAATTCAGGCCCTGATAAGACAATGGAGTTCTGAGTGGTTGGGGCAAAGCCACTCCCACTCCCTGCTGTACTTGGTCTCCCTTCTCTGTCAAGTACTACACAGGGCCCCCCATGAGGAAGCCCTCTGTGGGACCAGCCCCACCCAGGAGCCCTGGGGCCAAGAGATAATATGAAATACCAATGGCAGACCAAAGGCAGTAAAAGCCTCTTTCTAGGATGAAAAGTAAAGTGGTATAACTACCTGTTTCTATTGTACTGCTCAAGTTAGTTTTTGAGAAGTGGTTTTGACATAAATTAACATGGAATGGCTCTGAGTATCTTAAAATTGAGATATCAAAGTTACATATTGTACTTATTTAGTAACCCATGACTTATTTATAAACATGAATTTTAGTTATTTGGATTTGGAAAAATAATAAAATCAACTTTAAACATTTAAAATCATTTAGAACAGCCCTGGCTGGAGTGGCTCAGTGGATTGAGCACAGGCCTGTGAACCAACAGGTCACCGGTTCGATTCCCAGTTAGGGCACATGCCTGGATTGTGGGCCAGGTCCCCAGTGCGGGGTGCGTGAGAGGCAACTACACATTGATGTTTCTCTCCTTCTCTTTCTCCTTCCTTTCTCCTCTCTCTAAACATAAATAAATAAAATCTTTAAGAAAATAAAAAAAAAATCATTATAACATTTTAGAAAAAAATCTAAATATAACCTATTATGAGAAATGGCAGAAATAATTGACAATTTAAATCGGAAATTATAAGGTTAGCCTTTTCATTTTTATTTGCTGAGATCATGTCTATATAATAAAAATCAAAAGAATGCCCTGTATTCATGTCTTTAAAAAGCTCATTTTGTATGTTCCTTGATATACCATTATTTCTGAGGTGGGGGTGGTGGTAAGGGTGCTTTGGTATGGGGTTTGGTAACAGAGACAAGGGAAATATGGGTAGAGCAGTTGTCTTCCTATATTAGCCACCAAAAGATACTTCCTTGGAAAAGTGGTTTATGGAATCTGGAATATATATTTGTAGGTCGTCTTGAGAAGTGGCTCATGTCCCTCCCCACAAACTGTGCTCAGAGGGCCCATTTACACTCAATAAATTCTCCCATAGATTCATGCAGACACATCTGTGTGTGTGTGTGTGCATACACATGCATGCTGAATCACGTTCTTTATTTCTCTGAGCACCTTCTTTTTCACAGATTTCCTAAGAACAAAATAGAAGTAACAACAAAAAAGATATAACATCATTATAATATTGAAGTAGATAGAGATAAAATAGGTACTTTAAGTTTACAAAGCAGTTCATCCATCTTACCTCCTTTGAGCCTCTCAATGAAGTAAGCATTGTTATCCTAATTTTATGTGAAAAGACATGACGCT
>PVJI01019924.1:0-29834 GCA_004026765.1 Micronycteris hirsuta
GGAAGGGGAAGGGGAGAAGGGGGACAAGGGTATTCAGGACCTGCAATGAAGGACACATGGACAAAACCAAGGGGGAGGGGGGAAGCAAGGGAGGGAGGTGGGTTTGCCTGGGGTGGGGTGGGGGGAGGGTAAATGCGGACAACTGTAATTGAACAACAATAAAATAATTTAAAAAAAAAAAAGTTGCCCTAAACATGGTGACTATTGTGAGTTGTAGGGATGGGAACGTCTAAGTAGAATGCATATTAGACTATTGGACAAAGTATCTGCATGTTGAGAGAAAGATCGAAGTGAGAAAAAGAGGGCTTGGAAACCATTTGTATATCTGTATACGGATAGGTCTATGAGCTATCTCCATTTGAATGAAATCAAAGCAAGAACAGAAGATGACCATGGCAGAAATTGAAACCCAAAAATCTAAGACCCGAATATCGAGGATGGGAATCCAGTGATGATTACCTAGGAAGAACAGGGAGACAGGTGGAGGTGGAACAAAGATTAAAAAATATGTTTCAGGTAGAAAGAGAGCTCTCAGCTGACAAGAATGCCCAGCAGTGATAAATGCCACAGGATCAAGGTCAGGATTGAAAATAAATGTTAGATTTTGGCAGCTTAAAAGCCAGCAGTAACCTCAGCAAGTACAGATTCAACACAGTAGTGAAGGAGAAATCATTGTACTCAGGAGTAATTTGAAATTGAAAAAAAAAAAAAAATGGAGACATTACTGCTTTTCCAAGTATAGGTACTTCACTATTTATCTGTAAGAATGAATGTTTTAATACCTGAAACTTCTCCTCCATAACTCCTTCAATTTCAATTGTATTCCTCTCAGTCTTCAATCCTACTAGCCACTATTTGGACTTTGTCATTGTCCATAATGTTTATATTTTGAAATTCTTAAAAACAAACATACCAGTCTGATTATAATTTTTATGCCACTTCTTCCATTCCTTTATTTTAACTAAATAATAATATATAATAATTGTTTACTAAGTGATTACTATGTGCCCACAATGAACTAGTGGACAGATTATTTTATTTAATCTATAAAACTCTATGAGGTTATATCTCTCTGACCGGATTTAATTGCAAGAAACAAGAAGCACTCTAGCTATTTTAGGAATAAAAGGATTCAACACAGGATATTAGATGCTTATAAAATATTAAGGAGTACTCAGGGAGTGAGGTCTAGTCCAGAACCACTCTATAGAACTAGCTCACATAAAGCTGCTACCTCTACCACAATCATGGCAGCAGGAATCAAGATTTGGAAATATATCACATGCAAGTTAGAGTCCAGGAATTGCCACTTATGCAACTGTAGTGTGTGAAGTCATGCCACATCTGGCACAGGAAAACCAACAAATGACTAAGAAGACATACACACTGCTTCTCAACTCCCACAAACCTGGGGACTAAACCCTGGAACACGGCTGCAGAAAGTACCCAGTGCCATGCATGCAGTCTAGTAGCAAAAGCAGGAAGGTTCACCACCCTCATGTTAGCCTTTTAGTGAAGCCAGAGGAGAAACCAAATCATATCCAGAACTTTAGCCTCAGGCAGCTCTGGAAAGTGTAGGGTATCTTTTTGGTTGTTTTGTTCTTATTTTCAGCTTTATAGTCTCTAGGGTAAAGAGGCTCACCATGGGTAGTGAGTATTTTACCACTGTATCCATCATATTTTTCTACCTGAACTTCCTATCCATCTGTGCCATTTTTTTAAATCTTAACTTGAATTAGTCCCCTTCACCCTCGTGAACTATAACTTTTTTGAAGGCAAGGACTCCCATCACTACATCCCCAGTACCTTGCATAGTAGTAGGCAAATAATAAGCTCTAAATATTTAGATAATTTATCCCAACTCTCTCATTTTACAGATGAAAACACTGAGGACCAAGGAGTGATAGCAGATAACTAGTTAGTGGCAAAAACACAGGAATAACTGAGGTCACTGAGTCTGAGCAGGTGGACACTGCAGAATGATCTCTCCTCCCTATATTACTTAATTCCCTGCTTCCTCATATCTTCTCAAGCTGAGTGGTTATTTAAAAATAAGTATGTATGAGTCTCACTCACGCATAACCTGATTCACTAGTAGAGAATGAGGCCAAGCATTTGCTTTTTAAAAAGGTCTATAGTATAAAATTTGATGCCCACTAAGGACCAATCATCACAGCTCTGAGATCATCTCCAAGTCTTACAGAATTTGACATTTATTTTAAATAATAATAAATATTATAACATTTCTTAAATTGCTAAAAAAAAAAAAAAAAAAACTCCCACTTCCTCAAAGTCTGACTATAATGGAACAGGGATAATAGGTTTTGTTATCTGGCTAGTAGCTGTAAGGTTCGGAAAGCCTTTTGAAATCATGTAGTCTAAACTTTCATTTTATAAGTGAGAAACTTTAGACTCAATATATCTGTATGTTGACACTGTGGTAGTGACAGAGTTGATTCTAAAAATCTACTTCTCTACAAATGTCACCTGATTTCACACCTATGACCACAACAAGTCCAGATCAAGTGTCCAGAAGAGTCCTATTGTCAAGACCCTCGAGGGTCATAATACTGATGTCAAGAAGTGATTTCTGCAAGGCTGCAAGGTAAACACTGAGGGGCCTGAGGAATACAGTCTGAAGAAGCCACATAGAAAAATGTGTAACACTATATTCCGAGAAGTCCAAAGTTGGACCTTAGAAATGGGGTGATGTCACTTCTAAATAACCCAGAAAAATCTGCAATCACACTGGGTTAGTTTTGCATATCTTTCTAAGTAACTAAAAGAAAAAAGTACATTTGTAGAAAAAGTACACCTGCATAACACAGCTAACAAACCCAAACTGCAGTACTTACATTCTTTTGAATAAGCAAGAGGCATTCACAAAAGTAGAACAGATTCTGGGTTTTGAAGCCAGTCCCACCAAACTTCAAAGTATTTACAACATAGGGAGTAAATTCTCTGCCACGGTGCAATTAAGCTTAATATCACAAACAAAAAAGTAATTTAAAAAATCCACTATATTTGCAAATCAGGCTATTCTTATAAATATTCCAGAGTTCAAAGAAAAGATAACATTAGAAACTGGAAAACACTTTTAATTGAATGATAAATATATAATATATCAAATGTATAAAGCAGCTTAAACTGAGTTTAAAGGGAAATTACAGACTATTCCAAAACATCCAAAATGATGGAAGACTCCCAAACTCTTTTTATGAAGCCAGCATCATCCTAATCCCAAAACTAGATACAGACACAACAACAACAACAAAAAACTTCAGGCCAATATCGCTGATGAACATAGACGCTAAAATCCTCAACAAAATATTGGCAAACCACATCCAGCAATACACTAAAAAGATCATACACCATGATCAAGTGGGATTCATCCCATGGATGCAAGGATGATACAATATTCGCAAATCAATAAATGTAATACATCACATAAACAAAAACAAAGACAAAAATCACATGATCATATCAATAGATGCAGAAAAAGCATTTGATAAGGTAGAGTACCGATTTATGACAAAAAACACTCAGCAAAGTGGGGATAGAGAGAGCATTCCTCAACATAATAAAGGCCATATATGAGAGACCTACAGTCAACATCATATTCAATGGGCAAAAACTAAAATCTTTCCCACTAAGATCAGGAACAAGACAAGGTTGCCCACTATCACCACTTCTATTCAACATAGTACTGGAAGTTTTAGCCACAGCAATCAGACAAGAAAAGAAAAGAAAAGGCATCCAAATTGGAAAGGAGGAAACAAAAATGTCGTTGTTTGCAGATGACATGATAGTGTATATAGAAGATCCTATAGACTCCACCAAAAAACTGCTTGACCTAATAAATGAATTTGGCAAAACGGCAGGATACAAAGTCAATATCCAGAAATCAAAGACATTTTTGTATACCAACAATGAAACATAAGAAGCAGAAATAAGGGAAAAAAATCCCATTTGATATAGCAACAAAAATAAAATAAAATACCTGGAAATAAACCTAACCAAGAAGGTAAAAGACCTGTATTCAGAAAACTACACAACACTAAAGAAAGAAATCATGGAAGATACAAACAAATGAAAACATATACCATGCTCATGGATGGGAAGAATCAACATCATCAAAATGTCCATTTGCTACCCAAAATGTCAAAATTGCTACCCAAAGCAATTTATAGATTCAGTGCAATCCCTATCAAAGTATCAATGGCATATTTCACAAATATAGAACAAACACTTCAAAAATTTATGTGGAACCATAAATGACCCCGAATACCTGCTGCAATTTTAAGAAAGAAGAGCAAAGTGGGAGGGACCACAATTCCTGATATCAAACTGTATTACAAGGCCACTGTAATCAAAACAGCTTGGTACTGGCATAAAAACAGACAGATAGACCAGTGTAACAGAATAGAGAGCCCAGAAATAAACCCAAGTCTCTATGGCCAATTAATCTTCAACAAAGAGAGCAGCAGCATAAAATGGAATAAAAATAGCCTCTTCAACAAATAGTGTTGTGAGGTCTGGACAGCAGCTACATGCAAAAAAATGAAACTCGAGCACCAACTTACACCATACACAAAAATAAATTCAAGGTGGATAAAAGACTTAATATAAGTTGTGACACCGTAAAAGTCCTAGAGGAAAACATCAGTAGGAAAATTTCAGATATTCCATGCAGCAACATCTTCACTGATATGTCCCCTAGAGCTAGGGACATAAAGGAAAGAATAATCAAATGGGACCTCACCAAAATAAAAAGCTTCTGCAGGGCTAAAGAAAACAGTATTAAAATAAAAAGAGAACCAACCGTATGGTAAAACATATTTGTCAATGATACCTTAGACAAGGGTTTGATCTCCAAAACATATAAAGAACGCATATGACTCCCCTCCAGGAAGACAAAAGCCCAATTAAAAAATGGGCAAAATACATGAACAGACACATGTCAAAAGAGGACATATAGAGGGCCCAGAGACATATGCAAAGATGCCCAGCATCACTAGGCATCAAAGAGATGCAAATTAAAACCACAATGAGATACCACCTCACACCAGTCAGAATGGCCATCATCAACAAAGCAACAAGTAAGTGTTGGAGAGGATGCAGAGGAAAGGGAACCCTAGTGCCTTATTGGTGGGAATGTGGACTGGTTAAGCCACTCTAGAAAACAGGATGGAATTTCCTTAGAAAACTAAAACTGAAACTGTTTTTTAACCCAGCAAATCCACCGCTTGGATTATACCCTAAGAGCCCTAAAACACCAATTCAAAAGAACCTATGCACTCCAATGTTCATAGCAGCACAATTTACAATAGCCAAGTGCTGGAAGCAACTAAGTGCCCATCAGTAAATGAATGAATTAAAAAACTATGGTACATTTACACAATGGAATTTTACGCAGCAGAGAGAAAGAAGGAGCTTATACCCTTTGCAACAGCATGGATGGAACTGGAGAGCATTATGCTAATCGAAATAAGCCAGGTGGTGAGGGACAAATACCATATGATTTCACCTATAATCAACAAAAGGAAAAAGCAAGCAAAATATAACATTGAAATTAAGAACGATCTAACAATAGCCAGAGGGGACTGTTGGGAGAAGAGTTTTTAGGAACTACTATAAAAGACACATGGACAAAACCAAGAGGAACAGTGAAAGTAAGCGAGGAAGGGAGGATTGGATGGGGTGGGGTGGAGGGGAAGGGAGAAAATGCAAACAACTGTAATTGAACAACAACAAAGTAATTTAAAAATATAATAAAGGGAAATTACAACTTTAAGGCTTATAATTTTCAAAACTCCTTTTCAAAAAGTTATTAACATAACAGCAAATTAAAACCAAAACTAAAAATAGAGGGAAAAACTAGATAAGAACAGAAATTAATAAAGCAGAAAACTAATGAGCAACAGCAATTTCAAAATTAGCACTTTGAAGAAACTCTTCAAGTTGATAAACCCCTGCAAAGGTAATCAACAAAGAGAGAGAGAAATGGAAATATATGACTTCAGATGTGAAAATGAAAATGTCACTACAAATCCTACAAACATTAAAAAGGGAGTGAGAGTATATTATGAACAAGTTTAGCCCAATAATTTAAAAATTATGTAGATAAGATGAAAATTTCTAAACAAGCACAATTTGTTAAATCTGCTTTAAGAAGAAACAGGAAATCTGAGTAATCCTATAATTAAGGACACTGAATCTGTAATTGAAAACCCTTCTCTCAGAGAGTCTCAGCCCTATATAATTTTACTACTAAACCATAAAAGCATGTAAAAGTGTGGTTCTGTTGGCTGAGCATTATTCCGCAATGCTAATGGTTGCTGGTTCAATTCCAGTTCAGGGCACATGTCTGATTTGCAGGTCAGGTCCCAGTTTGCACATGTTGAGGTCCCCATCCAGGTGCATGTGAGAGGCAATCAATCCAATTGATGTTTCTCTCCCTCTTTTTCTCCCTCCCCTTCCCGCTCTCAAAAAATAAATACATAAAAATCTTTAAAAAATAAATAAAATAAAAACATACAAGAAGAAATAAAATCAATCTGAAATATTTCTAGAAGAAAGTAAGGATTACTTCCCAATTTATTTTATGAGGTCAGCATATCCTAAAATCTGACAAGGACAAAGCAAGAAGCACAAGTTACAGACCAACCTCTTTATGATTTGGATGAAAAAAATCCTAGACAAAATATTACTAAGCCAACTCTGGCAATGTATGAAAAGGGTTACACATCAATTTAGGTTATTCTAATAATGCACCATTGGTATAACATTCATAAGTCAATTCTTGTTATTCAGTATAGAAAGAGAATATATATATATAGATATATATATTTATATATATCTATATAGATATATATATATTCACTTGGTAAAACTTAACATCCATTCACAAAATTTCAAACAGACTAGGAGAACTTAGTCTGATAAAGGCCATTAAACCCTAAAACAAACATAACACTTAATGGAAAAATATTAAAAGCTTTTTCTGATATAATGACACAAAGATGCTGCTTTTGCCTTTTCTGGAGTGGTGATAACACTATAGGATATTAATGACACTGGAATGGTAATAGCTTCTAGATCATTCTGAAGGTCCTAGTCAGTGCAATGACGATGAAAGAAAGCATCAATGTTACAAAGATAGAAAAGCAATAAATAAAACTGCTGTTAATCTACAAATAACATGATTATGTATGTATGACATACAAAAGAATCTATAGATCCATTATTAAAATGGACAGATGAAGATTGTGAGATAAAAGAATAAACAGAATATTAATATATAAAAATGATATAACAATCAGAAAACATTCATTTTCTGAAAATATATTTAACAGAAAACAAACAGGATGTCTACACAAAAATATTACACAACATTGTTGTGAGAAATTAGAGAAAACCAAATGTAGGGATATACCATGCTTATCATTTAGAAGACTCAAAATTTTAAAGATGCCAGTCCAAAAAAAATGAAAGAAAAAACCTCACACATTGGCAAATGTACCTTTAAAGACAGGAATAAGGCATTCATTGCTGCATTTTTACACTTTTTTTTGTGCAAGAAGAAAATGGAAACAAACTAAATGAATGTAAAACATAGTAGAGAGGATCAACAAAGCCAAAAAGAATGGTTCTTTGAAAGAAGTGATAGAAGTGACAAAACTGGCAAATCGAGAGAGAGAGAGAAAGTGTAATAGGCATTAAAAGATGAACTTCGTTGCAGAAGCAGATATTCAAAGAGAAAATAAACAATTCCATGCCAGAGTATTAATGAAATGATCAATTTCCTTGAAAACAAAATCTTATCCAAATTCATTCAAGAAGAAGTAAGAAATGTGTATATTTCTATCACCATTAAATAATTTGAATTAATATATGAAAACCTTCCCACAATGCAAACTCCTGACCTGAATGGTTGTACTAGCAAGTGCTAGCAAGCAGGGTTGTGGAAAAATAATCCCAACCCTAAATAACTAGCCGGTGCTCCACCATACCAAGGATTCTGTCTTATGCATTATTATTATATGCTGGTAGAGTAAAAAAAAAATTTCTGAAGGTGAAGACACCAGGTGCAGAAAGATGAGTATAGGATTCCCTGTTTTCTTAAAAAAGAAAGGGGTAAGGTGTAGAGTATCATTTGCTTGTACAGCATTATACAAAGAAAGCCGGAAACTAATAAGGTAAGGAAGGTGCCATGGGCCCAATCGGGGCAAATATGGATCAAGAGTAGAAAGGAGACTTTCCAGGGTTGACTTTTTATAGTTTGTGGTTATTGACTGATGTGCATTCAGTGCTCATTCAAACAAACTAATTAATCTGTTTGGGGGAAAAAATAGCCAAGGATAGTCTAAAAAATAAGGAAGGTGGTAGATACAAATGATAAAATATTACAAATAGTGAGGAGGTGGTAGATACAAATGATAAAATATTACAAAGCTATAATAACTATTAATTTAAAAATAAATAATTAGCAAGTAAGCTTACCCATAGCAATCAGCTAACAGAGCTGTCCTAGGTACACACATCTCTACCAATTCTGCCTTAAAACATACAACTTAAATTAAAAAAACAAGTGGGTTTTAAATAAGAGGATAAAAAATATTAATAAGATTTTTTTTTTTTACCTTATACCACTTTACTGAATCCAAATCACAACTCTTTGGGAAGTTCAGATGACATGTAAGACTGTCATTTTTTCCAACATGTAATATTTGTTTGTACTCATCTGATAAATTCACTTGACTATTTCTGGAAACACACTGAGTTTCATTAAACACAGTTAGGTTTACATGTATTCGGTGACATTTACTTGTATTACTGTAAGAAAATAACAGAGTAAAACCTCATAAATTCAAACAATCAGAAAACCGTTTATCTGACAATCATTTCTCAAATGATTCCGTTTATCTTTAGCTATGTCCAAATCATCTTCAAGGTACCGTACAAATCCTTTGCCTCACACAAGACAATACATACCTCATAAATCATTAATTACAAAAGGAAAAAAGTATTTATATAGCAGAAACACTGGATAACACCTTAACCAAGTGATCAAAATGAACATCACCAATGAGGGGCAAATGTGCCTCTGAGTGTTTTCTGAAGAGGACACGACTTTCATAGTATTCCAACCAAAGAGGCTCATGGAGAAATATCTGGCAAACTCAAATTAAGGGATATAATATAAAATAATTTCCTGTACTCCTTCAAAATGTCAATGTCATGAAAAACAGACTGAAGAACAGTTCCACGTGAAAGAATTTAAAAATGCATGGCAACCAAAGGTAATACTTGATCTTGAATTAGATCCTCTGCTAGAAATGGAAGAAAAATACTTATATTGGCCATCACTAAAACTATTGATAAAATTATATATGTATTGAGGATTAGATTAAAAATATTGTACAACAGTAAAATTTTCTGCATGTGTTAATTATGCTGTGATTATGTAAGAAAATATTCTTTTTGATAGGAATACACATTGACATATGAAGGGGTCAAGATACATGACACAAACAACTCAAATGATTTGGGAAAATGATTTAGGAAAATATATTTGGTGTAATATATATATGGAGAAAGAATAACATAAATGTAGCAAAATATTAAATAATGGGGGAATCTAGATAAAGGATAGATGAGAATTCTCTATACTGTTCTTTGAAATTTTATGTGAATTTGAAATTATTTCAAAGTAAAAATATACAGTTAAATAAACATATATCTGTTAAAATTTTATGAAAATTCATATTTATTTTCTTCCATAACAGAAAATATCTACATTTACTTTTTATGAAAGGTGATTTTCCCCACTTCACAGCTTCCAGATTTAAATATTTTAAATCAAGTCTAGATGTCCAGATGAAATTTGTGTGACATACAGTCTCCAACTCCAGTTAATTTGTAGCTGAGAGTAAAAATGGGAGAGCAGGCCTTCCTAAGATGTCAGCAGCTTGATCTGTGTAACAAGTGAAATTGTGGAAAGAGGCCAGGCAAATGGGCTAAAGGACACTTCTACTTATGTACCACTAAGCAGTTTTGGCCCTCAAGTGGACCTGACATATGAAAATGAGGAATCTGGCAGGAATCAGAGTGGGACACAGGCCATCCTAGGACAGAAAAAGGGAGCGGCAAATACCATAGAAACAAAACAAGAGAAATGCAACTTCATTCCTGGGGTACTTTCTTCACATATGATCTCAGCTATTTTTCACTTCCACCCTATCAGGCCCGCATGATTTCCACCATGCAGATACGAAAACCAAGCCTCAGAGAGGTCAAATAATCTGTTAAGGTCATGACCATTAGTAAGGGAAAGTAACAAAATTGGGGCCCTCAGGCAAAATTTGGTGCAAAGATACATTTTATTTGAGCCACACACAAAAAGTTGATTAAAAAGTTACACACACACACACACACACACACACACACACACACACACACACACTAACTTCCAGGTGTTCTTGAAAAACTGGAAAACAGACTTGAGCTGAATAGATTGCACCTTTGGTGGGGCATGTTTTCCAGTTCACCACTGTCCCCACCAGGCTCAGTTGTCTCCCACCAGACTTGTGTCATTCATTTATACAGTATTACTTTCTAGCACAAGACTTAGCATTAAGTTTGGAACATACTTGGTGCTTAGTCACTTAAATTTCCATAGCAGATGCCTTACAAAAAGGTGTTCAAAGGAAGTTTATTCCTATCTGGATGTGCCACTTATCATAAAAACTTCTGGCATTCCAAGAAAGAAGGCAGCAACAATAATATTGGGATACATGGATTTTTGTAAGCTGGTCTGACTGTGGCATCACTTCCATGGAAAAAGCTGCATTTTATATTCCAACAACTAATTTATGAATCTGTTTGGTTTTAAAATATGTTCATTGGAAATTGACTTATAAGAATTATAAAACTACATTTTATTCTTCTCATTGAGTTTTCTATACTTAATAATTTATTAAGAAATTTCCTAAAAGAATTACATACACATAATTATAATATATACATGAGACAGAGAAAGAGGGAGTTAGTTCTATTTCAAGTGAGGAACTTACTTTATAATACATTGGTAGATTCCAGAGTCCCCCCACGCCAGGGGAAGAAACAAAATCCAGTTTTGATCTTGGTAAATCCTAGTCTGCATGTTTTTGGATACTGGAATTTTGCTAGGATATTTATACCAAGTTATATATGCTTTCCCAGAGGTTAGCGGAGGGTATGTGCAATTAAAAGCAAAAGGCTGGTTTACTGAAGGTGTCTCATTTTGCACACTAATGTCCTGACATTCATCTAGGAAATGAAAGGGAAAAATAATAATGAAAGAGAAATTTAATGTTTATTTATTAATAGTTTTAACAAATGTCTTAATTTCCTAGCCAATTTTATTTGAGAGATTTTTCAGTGTGGGAGTTACCTAAAAAAAAAAAAAAAAAAAAGTCTGTTGATTTCAAAGCATCAAAGTCCTTCCAATGTGTCCATAGGACTGAATTTACAGTTTGCACCTCACAGTCATCTTCAGCATCTAGAACGACTGATTCCCTTTTCTTTTCCATTCTAAGACACTTCATTCTTTCATCCTGCTGGGTCAGAGGAAATGTTCCTTTTTAGCCTTAATTGTCCTGTTTTCCTTTTGTTCTGCCACTCTGCTATTTCACTCTGTCTTAAATAAAAGGTGTATAAAATGTGTGTCTCATCCTAAAAAGGATTTTTTAAAAAGCCGCTCTCTTTAGAGTTCCTTTCTGCCAAATCACTTAGCTTCTTTCTTGGAAGAAATTAGTCTTTTGATGGTTTCTTTGCTTTTATCCTGGGTCATAAAACGACTCTGTCATGTAAAAGATCATTTAACTCAATTTGCCTCCTCCTCCTCCTCTCCAAAGTCACCGCAAAGCTCAAAGGTGACATCTGGGGCTGAGCATCAGACACTTGGAAATGAAATTGCCATTTACAAAATTCTGCCTGGTCCACTGGGAGAGTGTAATCAGCAAGGCTCAGAGTCCCACAGAACCCCCCTAGGTCTGCACAGAAGGCTTGCACAGAGCAGCAAGGAGGCTCTTGCGTGAGGGGGACCTCTGAGAACCGAGGACAAAACCAACATACCAGCTCTGATCCAAAGGGGAAGAGCTATGGACACACCGCACAGCAGCAGGGATACCGTCTCCATATCAGGCTACTAGGAAGAGAGAAAAGGGTGGGAGGGAAAGAGGCAGGGAGGGGCCTGATCCTGCGACCTCTGAACCTCAGACACCCCAAATCAGACCACTGACTTTCTATTCTTCGTGGGGAGTCCTCTAACCTTGGTCGCACATTTACCTAGAAGTACCCCCAAAGACCGCTCCCTCTCCTGCCCCTTTCCTGTTCTCAGGGTCCGACCGTCAGTATCTTAGGTGAAGAGGAGTCCGTGGGTCAGCAGCAAGAGCGAAGTGAAGGAAGTCTGGGTACGGTTGTTGCAGGAGCGGGGTCCCCTCCTCCAGGACGCTCTCCTTCCCTTCCTCTGGGGACGCACTGACATCCCCTTCTGCCATCTGGCACAGCGAGGCAGAATCTGCATCTTGCGCCTTGTGAGAGGCGTGCCTCCCTGCCCTTGTCAGCCGAAGCCCCTGGTTCTGGTCGCGGCCCCCCGGGCCCCCACCGCGCGTTGCACATAGCCGTCTCCCCTGCACGTCCCCAACCTCAGGATCCGCAGGGCCGGTGGTCTAAACCGACACTCCAAATATCTGCCACCAGGAAGAAGCCAGCTTAGGTTTACCTGGCAAAGGCTGGCAGGAAAAGAGGGAGGAATATGGAGAGCTCTGGACTGACAGGTAGACACAAGCTCCACACCTCTTAGAGGTGGCATCTACTTCCCCAAGGTCTCCCCTACGGTAAGGAGACGCCCAGGAGTCCCAATCTCTGGCCTCCTGGTCGCTCACATTTTTTCCACCTTTTCCCCTGCACACCTACCGTCGGCGCCCACCCGTGAGTGGCTCCACCACAGACTGCCAGCCACGTGCTACCCGCGGGACGAGATCTGAGCGTGCAGGAGTTCTGGAGAGTGGAGGGTCTAACACCCGGGACTGAACCCTGTCCCGCACTTTCACATCGGGCTGTTTCTTTGCCACCGTGGGCGGGGCAGCCTTACCTTCCACAAGGGAAGCGAACGAAGGAACATGACATCACCCTAGGAAGTGGGTCTGAAGGCTTGTTGCCTAATTTTCTGGCAGCTCACCGGTAATTCCTGCTTAAGTCTGTTCTTAATTGTCCTTGTAAATGAATTATTCATTCCTTTCCAAACCCCACTTAAGCAGTAATTATGTGCCCTGCATTGGCCTATGTCCAATGCCCCCAAAGTGGAACCATGCAAATGGCTTGTAAGAAATATTTTTCTGCCAGAGCCAAGCTCGTTAAATATGGAAAGCAGGCATTCCATGATGATACTCAAATTCCAGGAGCCCAAAGACCACTTTGGTCTGAAACTTCGAAAAAGGAGGCTATCAACAGGGACCTGTTGCCCTGGCTGTTAGATGACACCCCAGAGATATCTCTCGTGGCACTGAGACTTAGAAGAAAATATAAATTATAATTGCCATTCAAGAGATTTCTGTTCTCTGTAGGATTTGAGACAGCGAGACAGAAGCAACCACAGGAGTAAGCAGAGGAATGAAGCAGTTACATTGTCAGCAGAACTTGCAGGGACAGGCTGGTGGTCAGTCGTTTGCAAGTGTCCACACGGTTCCAAATTATTGAGCATTCTAAAGTCCTTTTGTTTATATGGGTTTGTCTGCCATAATTTACTGTCTTAGAAATTAAGTGGAGCGTTTTAAACATTTTCTTATTTTTTTTATTTTTTATTATTAAGCTGTTACAGTTGTTCCCACTTTTCTCCCCTTCCCCTTCCTCACCCAGCTCCACTCTTTGCCCACCACAAGCCAATCCCCACATTGTTGTTCGGTGTCTGTGGGTTGTGCATAAATGTCTTTAGTTAATCCCTTCACCATCTTTCACCCCATCACCCCATCCCTTTCCCATAGCTATCAGGCTGTTCTAGGTATCTAAGCTTCTGTAATCACCTTGTGTTTAAGTTTATTGTGTTCATCAGATCCCACATATAAATAAGATCATGCAGTATTTTCCTTTCACTGACTGGCTTAATTCACTTAGCATAAGTTTCTCCAGGTCCATCCATGACATTGTCAAATGTAAGCATTCCTTCATTTTTACTGCTGCATAGTATTCCATTGTGTAAATGTACCACAGATTTTTTTTATCTACTCATGAATGATTGGCACTTAGACTCTTTCCAAATGTTGGCTATTGTAAATAGCACTGCTATAAACATAGAAGTGCATTTTTTTGTATTGGCGTTTTGGGATCTTTAATGTATAGTCCCAGAAATGGAATTGCTGGGTCAAAAGGGAGCTCCATCTTTAATTTGTTAAAGATACTCCACACTGCTTTCCACAATGGCTACACCAACCTGCATTCCCACCAACAGTGCACTAGGGTTCCCTTTTCTCCACATCCTCACTAACACTTGTTGTCTGTTGACTTACTGATGGTAGACAATTCTGATAGGTGTAAGAAGATATCTCATTGAGGTTTTAATTTGCATTTCTCTGATGATTAATGATGTTGAGCATTTTTTTTTTCATGTGCCTACAGGCCCTCAGTGTATCTTCTTTGGAGAAGTGTCTACACAGGTCTTTTGCCCAATTCTTAATTTGGTTGTCTTCCTGGCATTGAGTTGTATTAGCTCTTTTTATTTTGGAGATTTAACCTTTATCAGATATATTGTTGGCGGAAATGTTCTCCCATACAGTGGGTTCCCTATTCATGTTGCTGATGGTTTCTTTAGTTGTACAAAAGCTTTATAATTTGATGGAGTCCATTTGTTTATTTTCTGCTTTGTTTCCAGTGCTTTAGGAGATATATCATCAAAAATATTTCTATGTTGAATATCTAAGGTTTTATTCCCTATGTTTTCTTCTAGGATTTTTATGGTTTTGCAATTTACATTCAAGACTTTTATCCATTTTGAGTTTATTTTTTGTGTATGCTGTAAATTGGTAGTTTAGCTTTATTTTTTTGCATGTGCCAGTCCATAAACTCATTATATATGAACATATGAGACATTTTATGAAAAATAATGATACTTTCCAAAACAGACAGACTTACTGAGAAAAGTGATATTGTTTCACGAACCACTACATATATTCAGTATTGGGAAATCTCTTCAATGTCCAGCTTAATAAAAGACAGCTGGATTCTCATATCTGCTTCTGCATTTAATTTCTATGATGGAACATGTCATGTAGCCTCTGTAAAAGTCCTCTATCCATTGGAGAGAACCCCATTGGTAAACTATTTGTGGAGATCTTCATTACATTCCCCTCACATCACCATTGAATGAGTTTCTTCTCTATGTAAACATTTTTACAAGGTTGTTGCCTCTACCCAAAACAAAACAAAGGTGTTGCTATAAAAAATGTCAAGTGACTAGCATTTACAACTATTGTTATAAGCAGTGTTGAAAGTTATTTCTAAATCTTTTATTTTTGTCTTTTTCAGTTTCTACCTTATGAATAGACAAATGTATTCCCTGTTTCATTTTTGATGGCTTTAGGATCAGCATGTGTGCCAAGTCCAATCAGTACCCAAAATCTAATCAGTTGCCCCAAAGTTTATGAAGTTAAGAGGTGTCATCCCAGACCCCCTTCAGCATCTCTCTCTTATTGGACATTGCTGACATTTCACTTTGCTGGTGAGGCTTCAGACCTAACACTTATACGTCCAGAGATGGTTTCCATATCAAATCTGTTTCTTTATACGTGGAAAGTGAACCACTGGCTTTGAAACAGAAATGATTTGAGGATTGTGAACTTTGCAATTAAAAACCAAAACCCAAAATTTACTGCAGATTCTCAATCACCTTGGAAAATTGGAGAAACTGAGAGTATTGTTCGCTAAGGAGAAAGGGGAAGTAAGGAATTCAAACAGAATTTGTTTATAGAGGTTCCAGGCAGAAATGCTCAGGTTTGCTTTGTTATGAACACAAGGAAATTCTCTCTTATGTTGAAATTTCCTAAATTGAATTACCTTACTTTCTAATGTTCACTTTTTGTATTTTTAAATGTGTATCTTATGATACTTAAGAGCTAAATAACTCAAAACAAAGCATAAGTGATATAAGCAAGACCCAGCCACAGAAATAATAGCAACTTTTCTGTATATACCTCTCCCACTCCCTAGACTCATTTTCCTAAACTTAGTGCTTATTATCCTGATGTGTATGCGTGTGTGAGTGTATTCCTTAAGTAACAGAAAGTATTCTTGTGTAGGATCTTTTAGTCTTTACATAAAAAGCACTATACTCTATACTTGTATAACTTGCTTTTTCTCACTCAACATTATATTTGTGAGATTCAAATACTTTGAAGAAGTGTGGCTCTCATTCACTCAAGGTCACTATAGTATTCCATTGCATAAATATACCCCATTTATGTTTCCATTTCCTTTGGACATTTAAGTTGTTTCAAATCCTCTTGTGTGGGTTTTTGAGGGGTAGACATCTGGGGGAAGAGCTCTCCTCATATAAGGAACAAGAAAAATCTCTAAAGGAAGAAAGAGTTTGGAAAATTCAAAGTAACAGAACTGAAGTCAGCGGAGTAGAGTGAATAAGCAGGAGTGTTGAGTAAATAAAGTCATTGAGACAGGAAAAAGTCCAGGGGCCCATGGGCAATAACAAGAAGATTGGATTTTATTCTAGGCAAGATTAAAAACTGTTAGACAACTTAAAGCATAAAAGAGATACAATCTAATTTATTTATTTTTTAATATTTTATTTAATTTTTAGAGAGAGGGAGAGAAACAGCAATGTATGGCTGCCTTTCACATGGCCCTCACTGGGGACCCGGCCCACAACCCAGGCATGTGCCTTGACTGGGAATCGAACCAGGACCCTCTGGTTCCCAGCCCACGCTCAATCCACTGAGCTACATCAGCCAGGGCCAATTTAATTTATTTTTAAAAATCATGCCAACCATTAAAATCCCACTAAAATGGCTAAAGTTACAAAACCTGACAATACCAAGTATTACAGAGAATGTAGAACAACTTTAGTTGACATGTACAACACTTAGGAAAACTACTTGGTATCATATACTACAGCTAACTCAGAAAGAAATTCATCTGTATGTTCACCAAAAGAGCTATCTGCTGGAATGGTCATAGCAGTAGTATTCATAATAGTCAAAAACTAAAAATTACCCAAATTGCCATCAACAATAGAATGGATAGAACAACATCACCACCATGGGGAAGTGAGATGACTCCTCTGTATCTCCCCCTTGATCTACAACTAGGACATTTATAACCCAACAAAGTTTCCTCTGCTCAGCATACTGAGTCACCTGATGCACACATCAATACATCTGAAGGTGGGTGTTTTGGCACATGTAATCGAGGCAAAATGAGGGAAGGACAGAGATAAAGCCCATATCCCCAGTTCCCTGGGCTCAGCCCCAGCCCTAGCCTCTGCAAATGTGTTAGTGAAGGAGTTGGTACTCAGCACCCACACCACAGCCCAGCGAAGGACAAGGAGGACAGTATAGTGTCAGCAAAGAAGAATCTGGCTTCCTCCCTTGATTGCAGTGGTGCTCATATCACCAGAAAGCCTGGTAGCAGCAGCAGAGATGAATTTCAAAACTCCTGGCCACAGCACAGTGGCACCAGTGGCCATGGTAAACCAGGTGGCAGCAAGGCAAGCTTGCAAACTCGACTCCTCCATACACACAACTGTCACATCCCCACCCCCCTTTCGGTGGTGCTCCAAGACCCAGACAGCCAGACACAGCTGGTTCACCTATCACCCTGGTCACCCAGGCAGCAACTCTAAGGACCACAGGGCACCAAGGATCTCAGAGACAAAAGTAGCACACAGGTAGAAGAAAAGAAAAGGTTGAACTATAGCCCCACCTACTGGTAAACAAACAAAAAGACCTTTATCAACCTACTGAATTGGTTTTTTAAAAAGTATCTTTTATTTATTATGCTATGACAGTTGTCCCATTTTTTTCTCCCCTTTATTCCCCTCCATCCTGAACAATCCCCCACTCACCATCATTCCTCCACCTTAGTTAATGTCCATGAGTCATATATGTAAGTTCTTTGGCTTCTGCACTTCCCATACTATTCTAAACCTCCCCTTGTCTATTTTGTACCTACATTTATGCTTCTTATTCTCTGTACCTTTTCCCCCATTTCCTCCTTCCCTCTCCCCACTGATAACCTCCATGTGATCTCTATTTCTATGAATCTGTTCCTGTTCTAGTTGTTTACTTAGTTTGTTTTTGTTTGCCCTTATTTCTAAATGATAGCTTTGCTGGATAGAGTAGAGAAAGGTCCTTGCCTTTTACGACTTCGAGTACTTCTTTCCAGCACCTTCTTGCCTGCAAGGGTTCTTTTAAGAAATCAGCTGAGAGATTTATGTGAACCCCTTTGTAGTTAATCGTCTCCTTTCCTCTTGCTGTTTTTAAGAGTCTCTCCTTATCTTTAATCTTGGCTAATGTAATTATGGATTCCCTTGGTGTGTGCTTCCTTGGGTCCAACTTCTTTGGGACTCTCTGAGCTTCCTGGACTTCCTGGAAGTCTATTTCCTTTGCCAGATTAGGGAAGTTCTCCATTATTTTTCAAATAAGTTTTCAATTTCTTGCTCTTCCTTTTCTCCTTCTGGAGCCCCTATTATTCAGATGTTGGAACATTTAAAATTGTCCCAGAGGTTCCTAAGCCTCTCCTCATTTTTTTGAATTATTGTTTCTCCATTTTGTTCTGGTTGAATGTTTATTTCTTTCTTCTGCTCCAAACTGTTGATTTGAGTCCTGGTTTCCTTCCCTTCACTGTTGGTGGTGCTTCAACATTGTGGTTCTATATATGGGGGAAGGGTTCGAGAGGGAACAATGCCGCTTGCTTAGCTCTCAGTGGGCTTTCAGTCACTTCCTCCACTACCCACAAACAAACTGAGCCCTTTTGATGCTGATCCCCAGGTTGGTGGTTTTGTGTATGTTTTAGGACCCTGTGGATCTCTCCAACAAACTCTCCTATGAGGTGAAACCCCTGCCACTGCAACCCCCACAGGTTTTTTTAGTCAGAGGTTTTGAGGCTTTATTTCCCCACACTGGAACCCTGGTTTTTGTGGTCTGTCTTGCTCCCCAATTGTTCCTCCCAGTTTATCTGCATGCAAATGTGGGAATGCCTACTCCACCAGCTGCTGCCTTATCTTCCTTGGTCCTCCAGCTGCCACCTTGCTGCTAGTCCTTTCCACTCAGCTACCTGTCTCTAACCCTCCTACTGGTCTGTATGAATGTATCTTGTCTAACTCCTTGGTTGTCAGACTTCCATACAGTTCAATTTTCTGGCAGTTCTGGTTACTTTTTGTTTTTGAATTTGTTGTTGTCTTTCTTTTGTTTGTGCAAGGAGGCAAAGTGTATGTACCTATGCCTCCATCTTGGCCAGAAGTCCCTTAGAACTTACTGAATTGTTAAGAACAAAATGGTACCTAAATAAGAAAAGTGTTCACTACTTCAAATACACTCACAGAGGAATAGCAGCACACTGTAAAAAACAAAGTACCATGAATATTACAAAAGAAAATGACATTTCTCCAGAAGCCAAATTCAAAGCCATGGACAATTGTGATAGAAATGATAGAGAATTCAAAATAGCAGTAATGAAGAAACTTAACAGAATACAAATGAGCTCAAGAATAAAATTAATAACCAAGAGTAGTTTACCAAGAATGTAGAAACTCTAAAAAAGAACTAAACAGAAATGTTGAAGCTTAAGAACTCAATAAATTAGATGAAGAAGATCATGTGAAAGACAAAATTCATGAGCTCAAAGACAGAAATCTAGAATTGATTCAGGTAGAAGAGGAGAGAGAGCTAGGATTTAAAAATATATATATAAAGGAACATAATAGAATTATCTGACTCCATTAGAAAAGGGAACTTAAGGATAATTAATATCCCAGAAGAAGAAGTGAAGAAGGGAACAGAGAGCCTAGTCAAAGAAATAATAGCCGAGAACTCCCCAAACCTGGGAAAGGAACTGGACAAACAAGTACAAGACGCTAACCGAACACTTAATCATCTCAACTCAAAAAGACTTTCTTCAAGATCCATTATATTAAAACTGTCAAAAGGCAGTGATAATGAAAGAATTCTTAAGGCAGCCAGGGGGAGGTGGGGAAAGACAGCAACTACAAATGAAACCCCATCAGACTTTCCTCAGATTTCTCAGCAGAAACTTTACAAGAGAGAAAGTGGAATGATATATTCAAAGGTTTTCCCAGACTAACAAAAGCTGAGGGACTTTACTGCTACAAGTTCAGCACTATAAAAATGTTGAAAAGAGCTCTTCTACCTGAAACAAAAATGACAAAGGTACACAATACTGAGTAAGGTGACAAACAGATAGACAGAAGCAGAAAATAGCAACCCTATTTCAGAATAGGGGGTTAAACACTTAATTATAACATATAAGTTAAAAGGAAAGAAGCATTAAAATACTATAGCTACTTCAATTTGGCAATAAACAAACAACATAAAAAAAGATCATTTGTGACAACAAAAACATATAAATGGGAGGAGGAAAAAGGACAACACTTGTACAAATGAATGAAGAGAAGACACTACCAAAAGAAAAATGACTATTTTATCTATGAGACATTTATACAAACTTCATGGTAACCAAAAAAGCAAAAGTCCATAGACACAAACATAAAACAGAAAAAAATATCATAGAAAATCACCAAACTGGGGATTTGGAAGGTGGCGGCCAGGTAGGTGGCAGCTGAAACCACTTGCTGGTGCACCCAACTGGGAGAACACCTAGCTGATCTTCCAGGTATCAGAGTGAACAGCCAACAGAATTCCAGCTGATATGAAGTCTGGAAGCCAATGGTTGCAGAGGACATTTAAAAACAGATGGTAAGGAGAGGCCCGGCTGGTGTAGCTCAGTGGATTGAGCATGGACTGGGAACCAGAGGGTCCCGGTTCGATTCCCAGTTGGGGCACATGCCTGGGTTGCGGGCCAGGTCCCCAATGAGGGTCATGTGAGAGGCAACCATACATTGTTCTTTCTCCCTCCCTTCTCCTCTCTCTGAAAAACAGATGTAAGGAGAGTTTGTAGGCTGATCTTTTGTAGGCTGATGGGAAGATCCTTGGGTCCCACACCTGTGACCGCAGCTGCTACCACAGCTTTGAAGGAGAGCCAGATCACTGATTGTGTCTTGGCAGCTCCCTCCCCTCTCAGAGTGGCCAGTTCACAGACCCGCACCAGGAGACACCCGGATGCTTAAAGTTGCTGGGGGAATAAAGACACAGTAATGGACACACAGCTGGTGGCATACCCCAGCTGGGACTGTGTTCACTGGCTGGGACAGTACCAGAGAAATTGGAGAACCAGGTGACACCTGGAGATGGGAGAAGAGATGGTCCGCGACTGGCCACTCAGATATCTCTGGACTGGTCAAAGAGTTGGTCTGTGTGGAAAGCCGGGCACTTATTAGGAATGGCCTGCCACAAACAAGGGGAATTCGCTCAGAAAGGCTCTCAGCAAGGACCGCTGATGCACTGCAGCTGGGCCTATGAAGAAGGAGGAGGGGAGCCGTGATTTTCTCCCACTCAGGGCACCTCAGGGATTGATCAAAAAGGAGTAGCAGGGGTTCGGAGAGGTAGCAGTGCCAGAGATACTTAATTCAATAGGGAACTAAACTGCCCTGAAGAAACTTTGTGCAGACCCAGGCCAACAAAGAAGGAGAAGGAGGGGTGCATTTGCTCCCACTCAGTGCAGCTCATGGACTAATCAAAGGGCTGCACAATGAGATAGACCATAGGCACCAGCCTGGCTCATATGCTCAGTGGACAATGTGGGCCGCACAATGCTCGGCGGGCATGGAATGGAAAATGGACACATGTGAATATTTTAGCCTAGACTGAGCTCACATCCTCAGTAGAAACACAAAAAAGAAAAAAAAAATGGAGCCCAGCCCATGTCTGCCTGCATCATCCAGGAAAACCAGCAAAACCCGATTGGCACGTTTATTGTCAGCAGGAGGCTTTTTTTCACCCAAGTGTAAGACAATAAGACTTGGAGCTGTGAGAAAACCAAAGACAGATACAAAAAGAAGTCAGAAGGCTAATACCAACAGTTGAGACAAATGTCACTTTGCTATTCTTTAGAACTTGCATTTTATATTATTTTAAATTTTCATTTTATTATCTTTTATTAATCTCTCTTCTTTCCATTTAATTTTTTTCTGTTTGGTTTGTTTGATTTCATTGTTTGGTTTTCTTTATTCTCCCTTTCATATTGCATTCTAATTCTTCTTCTTTCACTTCACTCCTATTCCAGTAACACACTACTCTTGGTCTTTTACTTTTTATTCTTTTTATTCAGATTATATATTTCTTATCATATTATTGTTATTCCAAATCTCACACAGCACCATTCCCTGGTCTTAATCCATTTCTCCATCTTCCTGAGCTTTATTACTGTTGTGGTTAACTATCCCTTACTCTATGTCTCACTATGTAACCTCACATAAGTGCTCTGCTTTCTAAAGTTAGCTCACATTCTTTTTCCCTTCTGATAAAAGTCTTCCCTTCTAATAAGAGAGTTTTCACCTTTTATAAAAAGTGGCTAGTTGGGTGAAATATCACGGTTATTGCTGTACTTCTCCAAAGGATCTCCTATCTGTACTCTACTTGTTAGTACCATAGAATACTCTCCCACTGTCTTATTCCATTTTGCTTTGCCCTGCCCCTGATCACATACAAGATAAGGTGAGAGGTATGATTACCAGTAAACCCACTGGACGGGAGAACCCATTAACAAAGAAGCCAACAACAAGTAAAGCCCAAGTACAACAAGAGACCCCACACAAACGGAAGAAAGGCCCATCCCGATAAGGAGATCAAAGAGACTGTACCACTGAGTTCCACAAAACTCCTACCACAGAAATTCATACTATGAAGACAGCTGGCAAAGCAGAGCATCAGGAATTGCTGAAACAAACAAAAAGAGTCACCTAAAATGGAGAAACAAAAAAAAGAACACTCAGTTGAAAGGAATGAAAGACTCCCCTGGAAAAGAGCTAAATGAAATTGACCCAAGCAAATTATCAGATATAAGATTTAAAAAAATGGTGATAAGGATGCTCAAGGAACTCTCAGACAACTACAGGGAACTGAGTGGGAACTACAACAGTATGAAAAAAGAAATAATAACTGTAAACAAGAACTAGGAAGAAATGAAGAATATAACTTCTGAAATAAAAAACACCCTAGAAGGAATTATAATCAGGCTGGATAAAGCAGAGGGCCAAATTAGTGAGCTGGAAGAAAAGGTAGAATAAAACACCCAGGTAGAGCAGCTGCACGAAAAAAAGACTAAAAAAGTATGAAGACAGCTTAAGGGAACTGCAAGACAACATGAAACGCAACAACATTCAAATCATAGGAATACCAAAAGGAGAAGAAAAGGAGCAAGAGATAGAAACCCTGTTTGAAAAATAATGACAGAGCCCGGCTGGTGTAGCTCAATGGATTGAGTGCGGGCTGGGAACCAAAAGGTCCTGGTTCGATTCCCAGTCAGGGCACATCCCTGGGTTGCAGGCCAGGTCCCCAATGAGGGCCATGTGAGAGGCAACCATACATTGCTCTTTCTCCTTCCCTTCTCCTCTCTCTAAAAATAAATAAATAAAATCTTAAAAAAAGAAAAAAGAAAAATAATGACAGAAAACTTCTTGAACCTGGAGAGAGAAAAAGCAACGCAAGCTCAGGAAGCACAGAGGTTCCCAGTGAAGATAATCCCAAAGAGGCCTACTCCAAGACACAACATAATTAAAATGCCAACTTTTAAAGACAAAGAGAGAAACTTAAAAACAGCAAGTGAGAAACAAGAAATAACATACAAGGGAACTCCGATGAGGCTAGTAGCTGATTTCTCAACAGAAACACTACAAGACAGAAAGGAATGGCAAGAAATATTCAAAGTAATGAAAAGCAAAGGCCTGAAACCAAGATGAGAAAAAGAGCAAAGGACATAAAGGAAAGAATAAACAGATGGGGCTTCATCACAATAAAAAGCTTCTCCACAGCTAAAGAAAACATCAGCAAAATGAAAAGGGAACCAACCATATGGGAAAATATATTTGCAAATAGTATCTTAGACAAAGATTTGATCTCCAAAGTATACAAAGAACTCACATGACTCCACTCCAAGAAGATAAACAACCCAATTAAAAAATGGGCAAAGGACCTGAACAGACACTTCTCCAAGGACATATAGAGGGCCCAGAATCATATGAAAGGATGCTCAACATCACTAGCCATCAGAAAGAAGCAAATTAAAACTACAATGAGATACCACTTCACACTAGTCAGAATGGCCCTCATAACCAAATCCACAAACAAGTGCTGGCAAAGTTATGGAGAAAAGGGAACCCTAGTACACTGTTGGTGGGAATGCAGACTGGTGAAGCCACTGTGGAAAACAATATGGAATTTCCTCAGAAAACTAAAAATGGAAATGCCTTTTGACCCAGCAATTCTACTGCTGAGATTATACCCTAAGAGCCCTGAAACACCAATTCAAAATAACCTATGCACCCCAATGTTCATGGCAGCACAATTTACAATAGCCAAGTGGTGGAAGCAACCTAGGTGCCCATCAGTAAATGAATGGATCAAAAAACTGTGGTATACTTATAGCGGAACACTATGCAGTAGAGAGAAAGAAGGAGCTCCTACCCTTTGTGACAGCATGGATGGATTTGGAGGGCATTAGGCTCAGTGAAATAAGCCAGGTGGTGAAAGACAAATGCCATATGATCTCACCTATAAGTGGAAATTAATCAACAGAACAAACAAGCAAGCAAAATGTAACTAGAGACATTGAAATAAAGAACAAAGTGACAGTAACCAGAGGGGAGGAGGGAGAGGGATAATGGGGGAAAATAGAGGAAGAGTCATCAAGAAACATATGTAAAGGACACATGAACAAAGCCAAAGGGAGTGGGTTTGAAGGTGGGAGGCAGGGATGGGTGGAGTGGGAAAGAATGTGGGGACAGAGTAGAGACAACTGTACTTGAACAACAATAAAAAATTTAAAAATATAAAAAGGAAGGAAGGGAAAAAGAAAGAAAAGCACCAAATTAAAATAGAAGCAAAGGGGAAAAAATGGAGCTACAGTGCAATCAGAAAACAAAAGATAAAATGGCATTAGTAAGTCTTCATATATCAATACTTCTCTAAATGAAAATGAGCTATACTTACCAATCAAAAGACCCAGAGTAGTTAAATGGATAAAAAGGAGAGACGCAACTATAAACTGCCTTCAGGGTATACATCTCAGGTCTAAAGACAAATATAGGCTCAAAGTGAAAGGGTGGAAGGTGATATTCCAAGCAAATGATATCAGAAGAAACTGGGTACAGTCACACTTATGTCAGATAACATAGTCTTCAAGAGTAAAAAAAGCAACAAGAGAGAAATATAATAAAGCAGGAAATCCATCAAGAAAGCATAACATATATTAATATATATGTACCCAGGTTTGAAGCACCAAAATATATAAAGTAATAATTAACAGACTTAAATCAAGAAATATACAGAAACAAAACAATCGAAGATTTTAACACCTTACTTATACCAATGGAGAATCAACTAGGAAATATTGGCCTTAAATGATTTACTAGGCCAGATAAACAATAGATATCTATAGAACTTTCCATCCAAAAGAAAGAGAATACACATTCTCCTCAAGTACATACAGAATACTCTTAAGGATAAAACATATGATGGCACACAGAACAAGCATCAATAAATTTAAGATTGAAATCATATCAAACATCTTTTCTAACAGAAATATGAAATTAGAAATCAACTAGAAGAAAAAAGCTGGAAAAATCACAAATGTGTAGAGATTAACCAACATGCTACTGAACAGCTATTGGGTTAGTGAATAAAAGAAAAAAGTCAAAAGATACAGAGAGATGAATGAAAATGAAGATATTACATACTGAAATTTTTGGAATGCAGCAAAAGTGTTCCCAGAAGAAAGTGTATAGCAATACAGGCCAACCTCAAAAAACAAGAAAAATCTCAGATAAACAACTAACATTATACCTTAAGGAACTAGAAAAAGAACAAAAAAAGCCCAAAGTCAGTGGAAGGAAGAAAATTATAAAAATAAGAGCAGAAATAAATAAAATATAGACTAAAAAGACAACTGAAAAGAACAATGAAACTTAGAGCTGGTTCTTTGAAAAGGTAAAATGGACAAAAATTTAGCTAGACTCACTAAGGAAAAAAAGAGAGAAAACTCAAGTAAATAAAATTAGAAATTATGGAAAAGTTACAATGGATATCACATATATGCAAAGAATAATAAAAGAATATTAATGAAAGTCTATACACAACCAAATTGGACAACCTAGAAGAAATAGACAAATTCCTAGAGTCATACAACCTTCCTAGACTGAATCATGAAGAAACTGACAATACAACAGATCCATCACTAGTAAGAAAATTGAAATAGTAATCAAAGATATCCCCAAAAAACTAAAGTCCTGGATCAGATGGCTTCACTAATGAATTCAACAGAACATTCAGGAGATTTACATCCTATTTTTCTCAAATTCTTCCAAAAAATTAAAGAGGAGGGAATGCTTCCTAACCCATTTTAGAAAGCCAACATTACCCTGACTCCAAAACCAGACAAGGAAAACACAAGAAAAAGAAAATTACAGTCCAATGTCTCTGAAAAGAAATGCAAAAATCCTAACAAAATATTATACAGCAATACATTAAAATGATCACACACCACCACCAACTGAAATTGATTTGAAAGATGCAAGGACAGTCCAACATCTGTAAATCAATTAACATGATATTCCACATTAACAAAATGAAGGGTAAAAATTATATGACCATCTCAATACATGCAGAAAAAAGCATTTGACAAGATACAACATCCATTTATGATAATAAATCTCAATAAAATGGGTATAAAAGGAAAGTTCCTCAACATAATGAAGGCCATGTATAAAAACTCACAGCTAACATACTCAATGGTGAAAATCTGAAAGCTTTTTTTTCTAACATTGGAAACAAGACAAGAATGTCCACTCTCACCTCTTTTGTTCAGTATAGTACTGGTCCTAGCCAGAGCAATTAGACAAGGGAAATAAAGGCATCCAAATTGGAAAGAAAGAAGTAAAACTGTCACTATTTGTGAATGATGTGATTTCACATATAGAAAAAAATCCTAAAGAATCCACCAAACAAGCTATTAGAAACAATAAACAAATACAGTAAATTTTCAGATATAAAATCAGTATGCAAAAATCTGTTGTGTTTCTATATCCTAATGAACTATCAGGAAAAAATGAGGGAAACAATACCATTTACAATCACAAAAACATATAAAATACCTAGGAATAAACTTAGCAGAAGAGGTGAAATATCCATACACTGAAAACAAGATGTTATTTTAAAAAATTGAAGAAGACACAAAGAAATTAAATCATACCCCATATTCATTGATAGGAAGAATTAATATCAGTAAAATGCCCATAATACCTTAAGCAATCTACAGATTCAGTGAAATTCCTATCAAAATCCCAATGACATTTTTCAAAGAAATAGAACAAAAAAATTCTAAAATCTATATGGAACCACAAAACACCACAAATAGCCAAAGCAATCCTGGGTGCAGGGGCCAAAGCTGGAGGTATCACACACCCCAATTTCAAACTATACTATAAAGGTATAGTAGTCAATACAGCATAGTATTGGGGCAGGGGAATCAGACACACAACCCAATGGAACAGAATTGAGAACCCAGAAATAACTCTACGCATATATGGACAACTAATTTATGACAAAAGAGCCAAGAACATACAATGGAGAAAGACAGTCTCTTCAACAAATGGTGTAGTGAAAACTAGACAGCCATATGCAAAAGGATAAAACTAGCCCACTATCTTACAAATATACAAAATTTAACTCAAAATGGGTTAGAATCAAAAATGATTCTAACCTCAGTGTCCATTAATAGATAAATGGACAAAAGACGAAGTGGTGACTATGTGCAATGGGGTATGACTCAGCCATAAAAAAGAATAAAATCTTGTCATCTGCAACAACATGGATAGACCTAGAGAGCAATGGGCTAAGTGAAGTCAGTCAGATAGAGGAAGACAAATGCCATATGATTTCACTTATATGTGGAATCTAAAAAACAAACAAACAAACAAAAATGAACTAGCAGAACAGAAACAGGCTCATAGATATACAGAGAACTTTTTGATGGTTTTCAGGTGGGTGGGGGTTGGGAAGATGTGTGGAAAAGGTGAAGGGATTAAGAAGTACAAATTAGACTTCCTAAGATGGCGGCATAGGTGAATGCACCGTGCGACCTTGCACAACCAAACAAGGAAAAAAATCAGAAATCTACACATCCAAAAACAGCCAGATCTGACAGAAAATCATATTGAGAGGAAGTCTGACAACCAAGGAATTAAAGAAGATACATTCATCTAGTTTGGTGAGCCAGGAGGAGCAGGGCGGAGGGAGAGCGCTCAGCGACCCTGCGGCGAGCAGGTGAGCAGACAGCAGGACCGCAGTTGGAGGGGAGGTTCCCGCGGGGCTGCAGCACACCCAGACGGGGACCGACTGAAGCGCGGCCAGCGCCCGGCTCATCCGGACCCAGCAGGGCCGAGACTGGTGGACCGGGCAGGCCGGCATTCGTGTGCAGACAAACCGCGAGAGAAAGCAGGGCGCAACTCATCAGCGCAGATTGAGAGCGCCTGTGGGGGTGGAGTCCGCGGCGGGAGGAACTCCCAGCCTCACAGGAAAGTTCGCTGGGGAGACCCGCGGGGGATTGGAGCCGTGCAGCCCGTCCAGCGACCCCGGAGCGACCCCCGGAGCCAGCGCAGAGGGGCCCGAATTGCTTGCAGGAGGCGGTGTGGGTGCAGAGAGTGGAGAAGGCGCCATTATGCACTCAAGTCCCGCCCCCAGAGGCTATGTCACAGCACAACTACCAGGAACTTCCCTGCACAGGGGATCCCCAAGACGCCCCCCTTACAGTAACAGGCTCACCGAGGGAAAAAAAAATGGCCCAAAGAAAGGAACAGATCAAAACCACAGAGCTAACCGACCAAGAGATAGCCAACCTATCAGATGCACAGTTCAAAACCCTTGTAATAAGGATGCTAACAGAATTCGACAAAAAATTAACGAACTTGCTTGAACAAATGGGGAGAGATCTGCAGGGAACCAATAGAGATAAGGAAACTGGGACTCAAATCAACGTAGTGGACCAGCAGAAAGAAAAAAACATCCAACCAGAAAAGAAAGAAGCAACAAGAATTCAAGAAATGGAGGAGGGGCTCAGAAACCTCCAAGACATCTGTAAACGTCCCAACATACGGATCATAGGGCTGCCAGAAGGAGAAGAAATCCAAGGAATTGAAAAAATATTGGAACACATAATGATGGAGAATTTCCCGAAGCTGGCGAAGGAAATAGACTTTCTGGAAGTCCAGGAAGCTCAGAGTCCCAAAGAAGTTGGACCTAAAGAGGAACACACCAAGACACATCATAATTACATTACCCAAGGTCAAAAATAAGGAAAGGATCCTGGGAGCAGCAAGAGGAAAGGAGACAGTTACCTACAAAGGAATCCCCATAAGACTGTCAGCTGATTTCTCAAAGGAGACCTTGCAGGCAAGAAGGGGCTGGACAGAGGTGTTCCAAGTCATGAAAGGCAAGGAC
>PVJI01019925.1:0-30022 GCA_004026765.1 Micronycteris hirsuta
TGGGTAATGTAATTATGATGTGCCTTGGTGTGTTCCTCTTTGGGTCCCGCTTCTTTGGGGTTCTCTGAGCTTCTTGGATTTCCAGGAAGCCTATTTCCTTTGCCAGATCTGGGAAGTTTTCCTTCATTATCTGTTCAAAAATACGTTCAATTTCTTGGTGTTCCTCTTGTCCTTCTGGCAGCCCTATGATCCGGATATTAGGTCGTTTACAAATGTCTCTGAGGTTCCTGAGACCCTCCTCATTTTTTTGAATTCTTGTTTCTTCCTTCTGGTCCACCCCATTGGTTTGCGATCCAACCTCCTTTTTTTTCCTGTTGGTTCCCTGTAAATCTTCCTCCATTATCGTTATCGTATTCTTCATCTGTTCAACTATTTGCATCCACCTATCTTCGAGTTTTGTTAACAATTTGATTACAAGCATTTGAAATTGCACATCTGATAGGTTGACTATGTCGTCATCTGTTAGTTGTAATTTGTTCTGATCTTTCATTTTGGCCATTTTCATTCTTTTTATCTCGGTGCACTTGTCAGCTGGCAGGTGCCTGCAACCTGAGTCGCTTTTTGGATGATGTTGCCTCTGGGGGCAGGGCCTGGGAGGAAGCAATGGCGGCCTCCGATCACTGCGGGCTCCCGTCACTCCTCCGCTCCCCAGTTCCCCACCGCCTTTTCTGCCAGACTGGGTTCTGTTGGCTCAGCCCTGGCCTCTCTCTGGCAGCGTCGCCGGCTTGCAGGATTCACCTGTTGTTCGGGGCCACTCTCTGTTCAGGCACTGGCAGCATGAGCCCCTCCGTGAGAGCTGCTGCTCACTCCGTTCCTCCACCTGGTTCTGCCCTGCTTACCAGCCTGATGTTCGTCTTCTCCTACCTCCTGGATGTCGGACTTCCCTTCAGTTCGATTCTGTCCGTTCTGGTTGTTTAATTTTTCGCTACTGCGTTTGTTGTTTAGACACTCTGGATGTGCGGGCAGCGAGTGCGACCACCTACGCTGCCATCTTGGCGGAAGTCCCTGCCTTCATCTTCACATGATATTCTCCCCGTGTCTTTACAGATCTTCTCTCTGTGCATATTTGTCTTTGTGTCCAAATCTCTGCTTTTTAAAAAAATGTTTTTTAAGATTATTTATTTATTTGTTTTTAGACAGAAGGGAAGGGAGGAAGAAAGAGAGGCAGAGAAACATCAGTGTGTGGTTGCCTCTCATGCGCTCCCTACTGGGTACATTGTCCTCAACCCAGGCATGTGCCCTGACTGGGAATTGAACCGGTGACCTTTTGGTTTACAGGCTGGCTCTCAATCCACTGAGCCACACCAGCCAGGGCCAAATCTCTACTTTTAATAGGACACTAGTCATATTGGATTAGAGACCAATTTAATGATCCCATTTTTACTTTATTACCTCTGTAAAGGCTATATTTTCAAATATGGCCACATTCTAAACTTTGGGCAATTAGGGTTTCAATATACATATTTTTGGAATACAATTCAACCCATTAGAATTACATGTTCTTTTAACATAAAAAGTAAGAATTTAATTCTTACCCCTTTGTATCTTTCTTCCACTTACTTTTACTCCTCTCATCTCTTTGGTAATAACTTTTTGTTAGATTAAGTTTCAGTGTTTACATTATGACTATGCAAATATTATTTACATCTGAGTCATGTAATGAATCATGTACTGTACAACTTTGGCTTTTCATGAAATTATTAACGGCATTGGGTTCACATTTACTTTGTTCTCGAGATTAAAAGAAACCAAGTCCTGTACTGTAAATGGAATTTCTGCAAATCAAATATGAAAAGGCAGGAAACTAGTAAAAATGTGGGCAAAGGTTTGAACAGATAGTTCAAAAAAGAAAAAACCCACGTGGGTTAACAAGCAGATGAAGAGATGCACAAACCCATTCATGATGAGAAAAATGAAAACATCAAAATATTTCTTTATGCTTCCCAGATTGGCCATCATTTGGAAAGCTGGATGGTGCTCAGCATTGGCAGGTATGCAGCAATGCAAGAACTGCCAAGTACCACTGGTGGAAATGCAGAGCGGGCAGCAGCTCTGGAGAGCACTCTGCCACTACTGCCATTGCTTAGACAACTCTGTCACACCTCAGGATGGAAACCCTACAGCAGTTGCTTACTGTGCCTGTGGTAGCAGGAAGCTGGAGGCAATCTAGTTGTTGACCAGTACATATGGTGGATGCATATTGGAGAATACTCGTGAATTAGAAGTGATGAATTAGCTGTATTCATAGAAATATGAATAGGTCTAGAAATCAGTACTGAGAAAAAAGGATGAAAAATATTTAGCAAAATCAACTTATATAAATTAAAAGCATATGCAAATAATACAATACACATTTTAAAAGAACTCATAGAAATGAAAGGACACCCTTCAACCATATATAAAAAGTGCTTACATAATTGTGACTAAATAAATATTTCATCTGGGTCATGTAGGGTATTATCATTACATTTCTCTTTTTGGGAGTTGGAAGGCGGTATGGTGTTTTACATTTCTCCAAATACTGAAATGAGGTTTGCAAGGACAAAAAAAACTATTTTTTTTGTCCTTGCAAAAAAATACAGTTGTCTGCATTTTCTCCCCTCCCCTCCCCTCACCCCATCCATACCCACCTTGCTCCCACCCTCCCCCTTGGTTTTGTCTGTGTGTCCTTTATAGTAGTTCCTGAAAACCCTTCTCCCCATAGTCCCCTCCCCGTTCCCCTCTGGCTATTGTTAGATTGTTTCCAATTAAAAAATGGCCAAAAGACTTGAACAGGTACTTCTCCAAGGAGGACATAATACAGAGGGCCCAGAGACAGGAAAAGAGGATCAGCATCACTAGCCATCAGAGAGATGCAAATTAGAACCACAATGAGATATCACCTCACACAGGTCAGAATGGCCATCATAAACAAAGCAACAGACAAGTGTTGGAGAGGATGCGGAGAGAAGGGAACCCTACTGCATTGTTGGTGGGAATGCAGACTGGTGGAGCCACTGTAGAAAACATTACAGACTTTCCTCAGAAAACTAAAAATGGAACTGCCTTTTGACCCAGCAATTCCACTGCTGGGATTATGCCCTAAGAGCCCTGAAACACCAATCCAAAAGAACCTATGCACTCCAATGTTCATAGCAGCACAATTTACAATAGCCAAGTGCTGGAAGCAACCTAAGTGCCCATCAGCAAATGAGTGGATCAAGAAACTATGGTACATTTACACAATGGAATTCTGCACAGCAGAGAGAAAGAAGGAGCTTATGCCCTTTGCAACAGCATGGATGGAACTGGAGAGCATTATGCTAAGTGAAGTAAACCAGGCGGTGAGGGACAAATACCATATGATATCACCTTGAACTGGAACATAAACAGCAAAAGAAAAAAACAAGCAAATATAAACAGAGACATTAAATTTTTTTTGTCTAATTATGTTTTCTGTGCATGTATCACTAACTCATCCCTAAAGTCTTTGTGCCAAGTGAATATACCTCTTCCCTTTATATACAAATTCCTTGAATAATCTAGCACCTAACTTATATTTATACTTTCTGCCATGTGAGGACACAATTGGAAGGCAACCATCTGCAAGCCATGAAGAGAGCTCTCATAAGAAACTGACCTGCCAGATCTGGGACTTCTGTCCTCCAGAACTGTGAGAACATAGATTTTTGTTGCTTAGACCACCCAGTCTGTGGTATTTTATGATAGCTTGAACAGACTGACACAGACTTTGCTATTGAGACGTGGGGTGCTGCTGTAACAAATACCTAAAAATATGGAAATGGCTTCGGAATTGGCCGATAAGTAAAGGCTGGAAGAGTTTTGAGGTACATGCTAGAAAAAGCCCAGCCATGAAGAGACTGTTGGTAGAAATATGGTGATTATTTCACATAAAGGTGATTCTGGTGAGGATCCAGAAAAGAGAAGAGTAGGAGGGAAAACCTCTATCTTCCAGAGAACACATAAAGAATAATGAACAGAATATTAGTAGGAATATAGATATTAAAGGTGATTTTGATGAGGCCTCAGATGGAAATGACACACATGTTATTAGAAACTGGGGGAAAGGCAATCCTTATTATAAAATGGCGAAAAAAAAATGTGAGCTTCTAGTATTTTAAGAAGCTAGAACTTATGAGCAATGAAATGAGATATTTAGCTGAGAAAATTTCTAAGCAAAATATTGAAGATATATCCTTGGTTCTCATGACTGCTATAATATGGTGTGAGAGGAGAGAGATGAAAAGAAATTGCTAAGTAAAAGAAATGAGAACTTGAAGGTTTAGAAAATTCTCAGCCTATGTATATTGCAAAAATAAGAAAGATTGTTCTGAAAGGTGTGGTTGAACAACCATTTGATAAGGAGAACACTGTAAACCACAAATTTAATCAGACACTTCATCTGAAGCCAGGAATAGAGACGTGATTTTATCAGTAGAAAGTGGGGTTAGTGATAAGATGAAATGAAGGAAAGGAAAGGACAGGATAATGGAGCTATTTGGCTGCAATCCTGTGCTATTATTCTTCAAGAAGAGGGAAGAATAACCCTGAATTTTCTCTACTCTAGTTTCTTTATTCTCTTTTTCTAGAACTCCCAAACTGTGGCTCTAATTTTCTTATCTTCTCCTCACCCCAGTTTTCTTTCTTTTTTTTTTAATGTATGCTTTTATTTTTATTTTTTTAACTATATTTTATTCTCTTTTTCTTTATTTTATACTTCCTGAGAGATTTTCTCAACTTTATCTTCTAATTATTCTATTAATTTATTTCTATTCACTTATTTTTTATTTCAACAGCTTTCATTGTGTGCACATCAATCATTCAAATCATTTTTAAAAATAGATGTATACTCTTACTTTATCCTTAACAATATTTTCTTATTTGTATGAAGAGGTCAGGTTTTTTTTTTTTTTTTTTTTTTTTTTTTTTTTTTTTTTTTTTTTTTTTTTTTTTTTTTTTTTTTTTTTTTTTTTTTTTTTTTTTTTTTTTTTTTTTTTTTTTTTTTTTTTTTTTTTTTTTTTTTTTTTTTTTTTTTTTTAGAGACGTTTTCTTCTGTTCCCTGCATTATTTTTCTTTCTTCTAAGATCCACTTATTTTTTTTTTTTTGTGGTCTCTTTCATATTGGAAGCTTTCCCTCAAGTATCTGGTGATACAGGACTGTTTGCTCAAAGAGAGAGACACTAAAACTTAGGGAAATGAACATTCTGGAAGCATGGACAGAATTTGTTAACTGGTGGGTTTTACGGCAGGATTGTGCAAGGACAAAAGCAACTATGAGCTCTTTTCCACCAGGCTGATCACTTTCCCCAGTGATAAGTCTTCCAGCCTCCCTCCTGGAGAACATCTGCTTGGCTTCCAGCATGCTTGCTGCTGAGCTGATGTTCTTAGTATTCAGTAAGTAGACCTCTACCTAATCCTCTAGTGTGCATTGTGAAATCCCACCCTTCAGCTCTGCGTAATGACCCTAAGGCCAGAGCCTCTGGTTCAGCCTTAGTATACAGTGTACATCTAGTCTTCTGCTGGGATGGGAGGAAAGGTAACCCAGCTGCAAACTCTCATTCAGACTTCCAACTAAACCTACCATTTCCATCCAATCTATACCCCTACTTTTAAAAGTACATTGAGCCATACATTCCTGAGCCTCTTTGAGTTCTTCCATGTGCACAGGCTGGCTTCTGGGCTGCCCTCATGATCAGTTTAGGATTCAGTCTTCAATGGTCTGATGAGTCATTTACTACCTTTACATCTGTTTTCTAGTTTCCCAAATTTTGTTGCTGTCATCGTCTTTCCCATTATTTTGTCATTAGATATTATATCTTTTTGTAACTTTATATCATTATGATGTTGTTTCGGGAGGGAGAAATGCCAAGCCACTTCTACTGAATCTTCAATTTGACCAGAAGTCCTATAAGAAGTTTTTGAGAGAAATAGAAATATTTGGGACACATTTATTATTTATTGAAATCAAGGATTTCAGAGCTAGAAACTTGAATTTTAAATCCTCATTCAGATTCTTCATGGCCATGTGGCTTTGGGCATGTTACTTAACCTTTCTTGGTCTCACAGGTAAAAAAAAGGGATAATAACACCTATGTTACAGAGAGTTGTTAGAGTTAGAAACATGTGAAAAGTATATAGTTCAGAAACAGTTATATAACAAATACTGAATAAGTGGTAACTTTTGTTATTTTATTATTGAAGGACGGGGTGCCATTTACTTACTATTTATCTTTTTCAAGGAAAAATAATGAGAAACAAAAAGGAAGTCTAAGTGTCAGTCTCATTAGCAGTGTCAGGAAAATGTCAAGGAAACCTCCCTCCATATTTATCAAATGCAGAACTCTTGAACAGCAACTAAATTGAAGAGTGGCATAAGGTCTCCTATTTTCCAACTAGAATGGAGAGCTGTTGCCTATGTCCACTAGAAGCAACTTAATTTACCTCCATTATTGCAAGTAGGTGGAAAAGCTGGGAAGTAGTTAGTTTCCTCCATGCTCCACAAAGTGCCTGCTGAGGAACTTTTACCCTCTCTGGACTCTGAAAGTGCAAATAGAGTACATTCCATGTAAATGCGGGCACTTTTGAGAAAAAGGACAAGAGAAGACACATCTCAGGCCCCAAAGCCCTTTTGAATAAGTTGATTCCACTTTGTGGTAAAACTACAGCCCATTGAATGACAGACTGTTACCAAATAAATTAGTTCCACAATGAGTCAAATGGTTAAGAAAAACCTGAAGAGTTTACTTCAGATCTACTTTCCAGGACTGTCTCAGAGAGAGGGGAGTGAAATCCCACACCACAGTAAGGACAGAGGAAGGAAGGTTCCCTTCTCCAAGAATTATTGACATTACAAAGGCCAAATCCTAATGCTCTGTTGTGCTGCGCTCCTTGTTCCTGTCACCTTCAGAACACGTTTCATTATTTCTTTATATCATTTTTTGTCTGGCTCTCATTTCTCTGTAATTAATTTATATTGTCCATAGCTTAAAATATGTCTGACTTCTTTATGTTCTTAAGGTAGATAATGCAAGAACTGTTTTTTCTCCAAAGTAATTCATTTGTATTGAGTTTCCCGAAAGAGTGGAAATTTCAGACACATCAAGAACCACTCTTTAAATTACTCCTTCCTTGACAGGAATGTGGTCCACAGAAGTCCAGTCTGGTAATAGAAATCACACATGCAGTCTTCTCCCTATTCATGCATTGATGTGAAGCTTCTGTCTTGGGGCAAGATTACACCATCAAAGGGTCCTTCTTTGGGTTCTTACAGCTTCTCACACCTTGGTCTTCTAATCTGAGATGAAGGAATGCTGTCCCTGTGGGACTGGAATGCAAAATAATCTTCCCCACTTACTTCCTTTCTTTAGAGGATGATTATTAAATCTGGATTTTTGGCCATGTTTAGCTTATGTAAAAGTGAAATTCCTATACAAGAAAGATCCCTGTTGTGAGAATAATGGATATAAAACAAACAGATAAAGACCTATTGGAAAGGAGAGGTTTCTACTCACTGCCATAATAGAATTTCACACATCCCACTCCTTCATTTCCTTCTCCTTTATACCCACTTCTTCCTTTCTCTTTTCTTTTTTGTTTCTCCTTCTTTCTTTACATTTTTTGTCCTCCTTGGTTCTTCATTCTTCTGCTCCTCTTTGTCCTCTTCCTTTTCGTCCTTGTTCAACTTTATGTTTCTTGGATTGTCACCATTCATCTGCATTAATTAGGCAGGAAACTGGGCAAAGGGTTTTCAGGATTCATAAAAAGAAAGTGACTTCTATTTCTTATGGAACTTACATTTGTGAACATAAGGGGAGAGAGAGCCACTTTAGAGAGGAATCTTAGACCAAATCTATAGGCTTCTGTTGGAATTGTTCGTCCCCGAGGAGCCCATAGGTATCAGTCTGGGGTGGTGAGCACAAAGCTGTGACCTCCTCTGGGACCTCCAACTCATTTCTCAGAGGGCACTGAGAACCCAGAAACCACCACAACTTGGTGCAACTTTCAACCTCAGACAAATCTGAACTGATGACCTGAGGGTGAGAGGCTCTGTATAACTTGATTACATTTTTTAAAAATTCCATTTTTCTCATGAAAAGACACCTTCAGAACACAATGTCAGTTTATCTCTGCAATTTTAGACATCAAATAGCTTATTTTTTAGTTCTCTCTGGGTCAAAGAATGTTATTAAGAAGAAAAATGTAAAAAATATTGGTTTTGTAACAATTCAGTATCTAAACTGAAGGCTCTAATAAACTCACAGAAATGTTCTTGCTTTGAAATTCTTCATAGTATAAAGGAAAGATAAAAAATATTATGCAGGGCAAGTGTGTCCAAAATGTACAGTACAAAACAAAACTAAGCAAATAAAACAGTCAACAGATACAGAATGTTAATGTGCCAAAATACCTTCTTGGTGGGAATTGTTATATAGGTTCTAGACGACATGAATATGCAGTTTGCAGTTTGACTACTTGACTCTGCAGGAGATCACTTTAGAATCTAGAGGGTAGATTTTGCATAAACAGGAAAGAAGGAAATGAGAATTACTCCTTAACCACTCCTATTCATGTAAGAATCTGTCAACTGAGAAGTTTGCCCCATGCAGACAAAAGACATTGGATCTTGTTTTAGGACCCCAGGATTAGAACTTCAACTCCAGATATTGTGAGGTTGCTTCGTCAAGCAGGCACCGAGAAATTAAAACAACTGGCACAATGTAATGACCATGAACAAGCCATTCTTTTTCTTTCTTTTTTTTTGAAGTGCATGGAAAGAAGTTATTTTGTCTTCAAGTGCTTACACCTATGCAGGAAAGAGAGGTGGAAAACTGAATTGTTCCATCTATAATTTCAAGCAGGGAAAATGAGTTACAAGCATATCAGCAAAATACAGACAGAGGTAGACCCAGTGAAGCAGAAGGAAAATGACTAACCACCATTTCCTCTTATTCTTGTAACTGATTGGACATAAACAAAACATTCCCCCCTAAATGAAAGGCAGAAGTCTGATACTGAGCAGTGGCTACTTCTCAAGATATCTTTGTCAGCAAGATGGGTTCAAGTTATGATTTCACTGTTTCTATGATTGACGTTGTTACAGTTCTTAGAGCAGTTACCATGGAAACAGAAAGGCCTTGCATGTATTTGAAGTAATTCACCTGACCTAGTGCTCAAAATGAGGGAGTGCTGAGCGCTAGTATTTCTCCCAAGTATTCCCCATGATCTGGCCATGGCAGGCTGCAATCTTGGCTGTGATCTGAAGAGGCTGTTGAGCAGTACACACAAGGAAGGATGAGAAAAATGGCAAATTTCTGCATGTGCTTAGACAAATTCCAGCCTGAGATCTCCCTGAGGGAGTTATGATGCTGCCAGTATCCTTTGGTGCTTTCGCTTTTCTATATATGGACTTGATTTCTTTCCTTTCACTCCAGATATCTGCTGGGGAGGCCTACAGGAAGGCTCTTTCAATTTGTAGCAGGACATTTGCGTCACCTCTGGGCCAGAGGAAAATGGAAAGAGAGATTGAGGTTGAGAGACATTAAACAAGCTTATATGGTTCTCTGCCTTGGAGTAGATGCATCACACTATACTGGAAATGGTGTTTGGATTATGTTAAAAAATAGCCTGTTTTTCCCTATTCCTTTTAGAGAAGAGGTCAAAACTCTAGGAGTCTGACTATCATACCATCACAACATCTGTTCAACCTTGACATTGGTTAGATCTGCCCAAGACCCAAACATGCTCTTCATCCTGCTTCCCGTTTCACTAATGCATTCCTCTGGACTATCCTATGTCTCATCTCCTGTAGGAAGCTCCCATTTCTTTTAACTGAGGAGTGCTGGCAAGTTTTTCAGTCTTCATTGCTTCCTTGGGTAATTTGTCTACCAATAGTCTTCAATCTTCTTTTGAGAAACCCAGATTATCACTTGGGCCCTTTCCTTCCAATCCTCATTGCTGTCATTGACTGACCTTTGGGATCTTCTACTTTTCTCAGTGACTTTAACACCTAGCATGGCATATTACTTCCTGACCTTCCCCACCTAATGCACAAGGAATTCAATTTCACACCAATAACTCTTCTGATACATTGGTCCTCTCCTTTTCATGGCTTTTTCAACTTTGATCACTGATCACTCTCATTTGTCCTCTAACCATTAGAAATAATTGCATTTCATCTTACTTTCACCCAAAACTGAGATGATTCCGTTATGGCCACAAATTCCTACCCTTTACTTGATACATTCTCACCCACAGTGCACCTCTTCCTGAGCTCATCATGGCTTCATTCTGGGGAAGCACTCTGTTCTCTGACTCTTAGGCACTCTTGGCCTCTCAGGCATATGTACCTAGCTGTGTCATCATGGTTAATGAGTTCAGCTTCTTTCTCAAACACAATTTGGGCACTCTCTTATACCTTACACAGTGAGTTGGGTATGATATTAATTCATTCATTCTTTCTTCCATCCATCAAATATTGACTGAGCAGTTGGCCTTCCTATAAGTACTGGGAATATGAGGCAGCTCTCTAACCTCTTAGAACTTATGAATACTGGGTGAACCAGACAATGAACATCAAACACAAAAGTACAAACTAAAATGTTAAAAGGAAGTGAACAGGGGCCTGTGGTGATAATGAATATGTACTGAGCATTTTTAAGGACCAGGCCCTATTATAAGTTTCATATACCTATTGATTCATATTTAATTATCACAACCCCTTCTGAAAAACTACTTTGTAGTCCCATTTTACAGTGGAGAAAAAGTAAGTTACCTATGTGGGGTCACACAAGTTATGGAGCTGGGATTTGAAATCAGGCAGGTCCCTTAGTTAACTTTCTTCACCACTAAATCCATGTTTTAGAGCAGTGGTTAGGATAGTTTTTAGACAAGCTTGTCATTAAGGGCCTTTCTGAGAAGAGAGCAGATAGCCTAAAGCTTCAGGAAGGAGAAGGAGCCCTCCACACAGACATAAATAAATGAAAGAGCCAGAAAAGAGCATTTCAGTGAGGTAAGTAGCATTTCAGTGAGGGAAGGGCCTGAGTAATAAGGGGCATGGTTAATTTGAAGCCTGGACAGAAGGTCAACATGACCGGACTAGAGAGAGAGTGAATGACAAGTGATTGGGCTGGAGAGGAGAGCTGAACCATGTGATCTAAGACAGGTTTGGCAGATTAAGGTATTTTTATTGTATTCAAAGAACCACGGGGGAGCTGGAGTCCGTTTTCACTTTTGGAATCTCTCTCTGGCACATGTGTGAAGAGTGGATTGAAGGTTGATAGGGATGTGGGGAGAACAGCTGGAAAGCTTTCATGGGGGCTCAGACTAGGGACCTTTCTGGCCTGGACTGCAGTGGTGGCACTGGAGATGGAGAGGTGTGGCTCTGTTGGAGGTAGGATCTACACTTTGGAGGTAGGATCGGTAGGACTAGGCAATGGGTGGACACAGGGCATGAAGGAGCGACAGAAATGAGGATGAGTCTCAGGTTTCTGATTCAAACCAGTGGATTTGACCCTCATTTTACTGAGCAGATGAGGCCATCAGGTAGCCCAACTGTCAGCTCTCTTTCTTTCACCCTCTGACTTACCACGCATCTTTTTTTTCTCCCTTTTCCCTCTCAGGAAAATTGCCTTCTTACTCCATTCCCACGTAACATCTCCAGTCAGCTATTCTAAGCTGCTCTTTGTCTTCTCTATGATGTTGCTTGATCTCTTATTTTGTCATATATCTTTAAGTTTTCCTCCTCTGGTGTCTTCCTTAGCTTATACAACAAATTCAAGTTTTATGTATTTTGAAGCAAAAATCCTGATCTCTCAAGTTGCTATCTTAACCCTCATCTTCCTTTGAAAGCAAGTTGTTTTAGTAAGTGGTCCATATTTGTCATGATTGTTTCCCAGAATAGATGTTATTAGCTTGAAGTCACATGAACATACAGTGATATTGGGCCATTCTGGGTACTATCCAGGCATGTGATTTCATCAACAGTCCTGAGTGCTTTGCCTCACATCATGAATTCCCCCTCCCCCTGAATTGCCAAAGTCTTTGTTGGAAGGAATTTACCAAAGATAAAAATTGCCTAATGCAAACTCATTGGGAAGGAGCTAATAGTTGCTTCCTTGGAATCTTCTCTCATGGAATTTCCTAGAATCCAGAGTTTCCAAAATGTATTAAGCTGAGCATCTCTTTTATTTGCTTCTTACTTCTACCCTACATAAAGTGCAGGGACAATTGGGCAATGGTTTTACATTGATGTAATGAATAAATTATAGTGTATCCCCTTCTGATATGGCAAAAATGTAGCCTTGTTACACATAAGGCCAGATATCTGGGATCAACATTGGGTGGTCATCCGAGTAACATCCAACAGTTGGTATTTTGAAGCAGCTTGTTTATCCAAGATGAGTAGTTCCATGATTATCCCTCACAGGATATTTGATCTGATGAATCAATAAAAAGTTAGCTATGGAATTAGGGCTAAAAAGGAAGGCAGAGGGTTGGCTTTGGAACACAGGAAGGGCCACTTAAAGGAACTCGGCTTTAATAAAATAGGTGGGAGAGAATATTAGTGACTAGTTTAAAAGGCTACTTTGTCAGCCTTGACTTCTGTCAGTTTTTGGTCTATCCTCTATTTTGGCTACACACACTGCTTAATTATCTTTCGACACTGCGCTTCCATACTCTGGTGCATGCTGTTTCCTCTGCACTGACTCTCATGATGCTCCTTTCTGTCTTGCAAACTGCTTTTTCTACAAGTCCTGGTTCCAGTATCATAAAGTATCTCTCACCATCTTCAGTACAATGTAGTGTTTGAAGTGTGGGTTCTGGGGCCAGAATGCTTGGATTAAAATCCTCGTTCTCTCACATTAGTTGTGAGCTTGGACAAGAGACTTGACTTACCTGTGCCTCAGTTTCCCAATATGCAAAATAGAAATAATTATAGTAACTATTTCATAGTATTGTTGTGATAGTTAATAAGTTGGCATGTGAAAAGTACTTAAAATATGGTTTGGTACACAGTAAGTGCTCAGTAAATGTTGGCCAGTAGTGGTTTTCCCTAGGGAGAATTACTTGTCCCTTCCTCTGAACTCTGACAGTATATTCTTCTATGATAATGATTATTGTAGTACAATGACTTGTTTATATGCTTATAGACTGTGGGCTTATAAAAAGAAGAAGAAGCCAGAACCGACATTGTTCTTTCCATCTTCCATAGCATTTCATGTGATACATGGCCTGTAGTTCAAATTCAATAAATGTTTTTTGAAGTAATGAACTGTGAGAAATTTTGTGGTTAATTTAAAGATGAATTAATAGCAAAGCCAAGGTGAAGTTATTGCTAATAAAATCAGCTATGGCAATTAACCAGATTACAGAGTCATTTGTATTTTGTAACTTTAATCTTTTACTATATTATGATTAAATCTCTCTGTGTATTAGCACTAAGGTGAAAGAAGGAACCAAAGATTTATTGAGCACGATCTATGTGCTATATGAGTCAAAATTACTGTCCTCTAAGTTATTATTAGCATTCTATGGTTGAAGAAATTGGTTTAGAGAAGTTTAGTGATTTATCTAAGTTCACAGAACTAACGAATGGCAGATCTAGGTTCCCAACCCATTGGGCCAAACTATAGACTCTAAAGTATCTTCTCTTTTTCCTTTTCTATATATTACTCATTGCTTTCCATTGCTGGTACCTTTCCCCCGTCACCTCTACCTCTAACTCCATCAAAGATTTTATAAGTTAGCCATCATTGCCCTCAGGTCACTGAAGCTTATACACCACTTTTATTGGTATCCTTCTTCCAAAGAAAGAAAATCATTGTACCTGCTGTTGTCAGTCATTGGTAGTCTAAAAATGCTTTTGTGACCAGATAAAGGAATTCTGGGTATGGACAGGGAATTGAGGTGTTCAGTTTAGCCTGACAAAAATATCAGCCTTCAATTGTCAGCTCTATTTAACTTCACAGTCCTCTGTTGGCACAGTACAACCTCAGCAACAAAAGAGCTCTCCTTGAAGCCTCTTCTAATTTCTCCAGCACTACCACCAGGTTCAGGTTGGACCGCCCTCAAAGCAGCCCCCATGCTCCTGATTGGCAAAACTTCCTTGGTTTCCTACACAAAGAAATCTTTGTTAATTGAATCTTTCTCTTTCCTGGGCTCTCATCTGCTTAAACAACTTCCCAACAGTGACTGTTCTCTGCTCCCAAGTTTCTTTCTAAAGACAATTAAGTTAGTTCCTTAATGTATCTGCATGTTGATTGTTCCTGATGCCTGTCAAACTCGAAATCCATCCCATCTCTGAGACTCTCTTTCTGTGAACTAGGATTCCTTTCACCCTGTATCTCTCCTGTCTTGCAGAATAGTCCCAGGATTCATGCTGCCCAAGCTTTACTTCCGCAGGGATGCATTTGGCTCCTCCGTTCTCTGTTTTCACATTTCAGAACTTAGTCATTGGGAAACAAAGCAGAATGCCCATCACTGGTGGGATTTGTTTTTTCTTCTCTTTTAAGTTACCATGCTTTGAGGTATGAAAAACATTAAATAGTTTACCTACTTGCAGATAACAAAGATACGGGATCTCAGGGAAAGTTATTAAATGACAGATTATTATGCAAAGGTTCTTTCCCTCTCCCCAACAGGTTCTGAATGATATTTTTAGGTGATGAAATCAACGTAGAGAATTATATCCTAGGCGGGTTTTCACTAATTCCTCCACAGACTCCATTGTAATGTTGGGCAAATAAATCATTCCTCCGTGCTCAGCTTTCCTATAAGTGGCAACTGGCAGTGGACTTGCAACATGTCTTTTTGCTTCCACTTTTGTTGTCCTCTTAAATGCAATGACCAAAGTGATCCTGTTACAGTGTAAGTCAGGTAATCTCACCCCTCTGCTCAAAACCCTCCCGTGATTTCCCATTCCTTACCAGGTGACGGCTAAACTCTTTATCATGGCCTACAGAATCATCCATGATCTGGCTCCGTGTCTGACCTTACATCCTCTTAGTCTTCTCTCTCATCCCTCTACTCCAGCTATGCTGGGCACCTTGCTATTTCTCAGACTTAGCAGCCATTCTCTTGCTCTGGGGTCTTTTCAGGCTCTTCCTGGAAAGAATATGTCCTTGTGGCTCAATTCCTTCCACATGTTTATAGCTTCTGTAAGAGCTTCCCTGATCACCTTATTTAAAAATCCTAAACCCAGTGCTTCCATCTCTTTTCTAATTTGTTTTTCTTCATCATCTATTGTAGTATTTATTATACTCATTTAAATATTTCATCTGTTATTCCTCATTAAAAAATAAGTTCAACTTGGGTGGCAACCTCATTATTTGTTCACTGCTGTATTCAGAGCATCCAAAACTGTGTCTGACACATTAAATATTCAATAAATATTTGTTAAATTAGTGAGTGGTAGAGTCTATGCCTTGCCATTCATTGCATTGATTTCCCTTGAGTTCTCTGATAAGGCTAAATATAAAGGCATGAGTCTGGCATCTTTCTCTCTTTGAAGAGACTGCCAGCAATTTGAATCTGTCACAAAGATCTGGGCAGTACCCAGATCTGGACCCTGGAGGGCTCTCAGGGGTGGGCCCTTGTTCTTTAAATTCCTTTTTTCTTATATTTTCTTTTTCCTTCTTATAACATCCTACATATAAATGTCACTCCAGTCCATCTGCAATGAGCTCATTCAATCTTCACATTAATCCTGTGAGACAGATTATAAAAAATAAAGTAATGAAACCAGCAATAATTGAGCATTACTTTGTGCCTGGAATAGAGCCAGGAACTTTCACAATCGTCATTTCATTTATGCATCAACCTTAGCATAGAGGTATTTTCCAGTTTTACAGATGTGGTTTAGAGATTTGGTGACCAGTAACCTGCCTGAGATCACAAGTCACTCATACCTAAGCCTCTTATCTAGCCTCTATTCTCTTTCCTTCTTGCACCCAAAACCTCTTTTGGGTGGGGCTTGGTTTCATTTAAATCATATTTTAGTTTTGCTTCTGGTCTAAAGCCTTTCTGGCTTTGATTAAAAAAAAAAAGAGATGTTGTAGGTTCTTCATTTTGGTTACTGTTTGTCCTTAAGCATGAACCCAGGGACCACAGCAGTGAGACAATTTAATGAACTGCAGATAATAAATGAAATGCTTAGGGTTTTAACTAATTGGAAGAAAGTTACCCCATCAATTCAGGGCACTGTAGGTTGCAGAAATGAGATTGCCTTCGACATTTGACTTGGCATATTGACAATGAGCACTGGGTGTTTTATTTGAGAAGCACATTGAAGGCTCTTCATTCTGTGAAGGAGAGATTTAAACTCTTTCAAGGCAGCATCTGAGTTTATTTTCTGCAAAGGAGAGGGTTGATGGGGAGGAAAGAGATCTGTCCCCAGCAAAAGTGCACACAACTTAAAAAATAAAACATTTACTTCAGCCAAGTTTTCCCTTTGGCAGAGTTTAAGACATATCCTCATCTTATAATCAGTCCAGTCCTGGGAGAAGTTCTCAAAGTTAAAAAAAAAAAAAGTCCCCAAATTATCCAAATAGTGAAGCTTGAAAAGTAGCCAAGGGGAATTGCATCTTTCCTATTACTACCATATGTGCTTCCCCGAGCACACCACTTCACAAAGAGCTGAATGTGGTGCACTGTCTCCCTACCAGCCACGCGGCCCCACATCAGCCCGTTGGCATGACGGCGCTCCAGGGTAGAAAGCCGCAAGCCCATGGGTTTTCTTACACAGGGTTCCCATCCTCACTCACTGCCTGCTTCATTCTCACTCGGCTCATGTGCTTTGAATTTAAGTTTTTCCCGTGTAGGCTACATGTGTTATGTTTACACATAGTGAAGGGATTTATTATTTTTTTTGTCTGAATAATATTGCTTTAGTGCTTGCAGGATACGCACAGACAAATAAAATTATTTACCACCCAAAAGAACATTTTTAGAAAGTGTATAAGGACAAGCATATCTGGAAGAGCCTTTTATAGGGAGCCAAAGCTGGCTACCGGCTGTGCAGAAAGATTGGGATTGGGTTTGCAAAGTGTCGAAGGCATGAGGCTTGGTGCGACCTGCTTTGTGACTTGTCATTTGGGTCATAATAGCTGGGATTGTGGGCGCTTTGTATAATCAAATAAGAGAAAAGGAAGGAAGGAAGTGGAGGACGGTGGGAGAGGAGAGGAGAGGAGAAGAAGTGAAATGAAGTGCTATCTGATTTTAGCTCCAGAAACATCTGGGTTAAAAATGTCAGCCGTGTCTTCTATTTGCTATGTTGTCTTGGGTATGCCATTTAACCTCTCTGAGTCTCATTTGCCTCATTTGTAAAACAGGAGTGATAATCTCTCTCTCGTAGATTTTATAGGGAATAAATGATATTTATATAACCACGATGTGCGTAGCATATTTCTTCCCTTCCTTCACAGTTCCACCCTACACTGATGGCTTATTGTTCTTCTGGGTATAACCGGGTGTGTTTTCCCCTCCCTCCTGCTTTATAATCAGGTTAGACCACTCCCTCCTCATTCTTTCTCCTTGAAGACGTGCTTCCAGCTATGATTTCTGGAGAGGATGTACCACAGGTTAAATCCTCAGGAGGTCCCAGCCCTGAATGTCACATAATAGTCCACTGTTGCACATTAAAACTAATATTTAGATAGCATTTTAGCATTAAAAACACTTTGAAATATGCCATCCTGTTTAATTCTTAAAAATTATTTTGTGAGCTAGTTACTCGTATCCGTTTTTACCCTATTTTCCAGGGTAAATCAGACCTCTGAAATGTTTAGGGCCTCAGCCACAGTCATGCAGCTGGTGACAGGGGAGTAAGCCTGGCTTCCCCCAGGGCACGTGACAGTAACAAAGGATCTGTTTCAGGTACTGACCTACCTGTCTCTTCTTTAACCTCCTTTCCTTGCTGCTACTGTCTCCTCATCCCCTTGTATTTCTGAAGTTCCCGGGGCTCTTGCTTAGGTCCCCAATAGCCATTTTCTTCTTCTCCAGGTTGGGTTTGTTTGGGTGAGGACTATGGCCTGAAAAGAATTGCAAAGGTGCCTCCCTGTTGCCAGGGCTACTTGTGTTGCCTCAAAGGAGCTTATATTGAGGGCCCAGTCTCGTGGTGTTCCCAAAGTCTCCAGTGTTGCTGCTTACCATTGATACTACCTAAGCATAGTGGCCTTGCTATCTGGTATCTCTGTGGTAAGACCACCCAAGTAGGGAGAAACCCTCACCATATTTTGTGTCAAATTCCATTCCTTAAGTCCTAAAGCAGTACTAAGTTTCCCCTACTCCAATGGCTTACAAAGTTTAGTGAAAACACTGCTTTTTAATTTTGCTGTAACCTTCTTCAAAGTCCTAGTGAGGTCTTAAATTAGGGTTCTACAGAGAAACAGAATAAGATGGATGGATGATTGGATGGGTAAATAGATAACAAGACAGACAGAGATTTATTATGAGAGATTAGCTCATGCAATTATGGAGGCTGAGAAGTCCCACAATATCCTGTCTGTGAGCCAGAGGACCAGGAAAGCCAACGGTGTGGTTCCAGTCCAAACCCAAAGGCCTGAGAACCAGGAGCGCAGATGTCCGAGGGCAGGAGAAGATGAATGTCCCAACTCAAGCAAAGGGAGTGAAATCGCCCTTTCTACACCTTTTTGTTCTGTTAGGGCTCTCAACAGACCAAGTGTTGCCTACCTGCATTCAATGAGAGTCTGAACTTTACTAGCCTATGAACTCACATGCTAATCTCTTTTTAAGACACTCTTTATAGACACATCCAGAAACCATGTTTTACCAGCTATTTGGGCATCCCTGCGCCCAGTCAAGTTGACACAAAAAATTAACCATGAAAAGATAAATTCAAGGGATAGAAAATATGCTTACCTTGGAATCAACTTCTGACTTCAACCACTAACCATTACTGATCAGCCTGAAGGACTATCTCTTCTCTTTCAGCAAAATTTTCTCTGTGAATTTCATTAGTTCTTCAAGGAAATAAGATACCTTCTGTTGGTTCCTACTTGTTTTCAACCACAAGTGATGCTTTAGGTTGACCATAGGTTAGGCCCACACAGGGACCTTGGCCATCCACATATTATTTTAGTGGTACTCTGACTTTTGTGTTTCAAAGATCAGTAACAGTTCAGAAATAATTTGCAGAAGTAACATTGAATTGCCAACTGTTTATTTTGCCAACTGAGGAAAATAACAAAACAGAACAATACCAAAAACAGTAGGCATTTACAGACACCTTTGCCAGCTCTTTAATTTAATAACAGAAAGACAATTTTAACACCAAGGAAGTAGAAAAGGTATAATATCCACGTAAAGGATAGGCATGTTATTGAATAAATAGCTTTACCGAAAATTCATACATCGTTCTCCACTTTGCTGCAGACTATAGAATATTTGTCACATTCTGGCACTTTGAAACTATTATATCGCAACATATGCTGCTCACAGCAATACTGTGAGGTGTTATTGTTATCCCCATTTTCCAACTGTAGAAATTCAGGACCAGAGAAGTGGGGCATCTCGCCAAAAGTCACAGAGATAATAAAGAGAGTAGCTAGGACTTACATACAAGCCCTGCTCTGCCAAACATGCCTTTGCTTGGCTAACTAAGCAGCTGAAGATGAGGGGGATACTCATTTGGAATGAAGTCTGCTCATGTTTTGAGTATTTAAACTAAGTCTCTTGAAAATAGATCATTGTTTATGATTTTCCCCAGCAGGTCATTTTGGCTATGTAATATTTATTAATAAATGTGTGTACGTATCTACAAAATTTGTCACTCCGAATAATTGGCATTATAATTTGTGTGCAGATTCTTTTGTCTCCATAGTTCCTGAAGAATCTACTATAGATAGAAATAAGAGATTGTTATTATAGTTTTAAATATTGCAGGGTCCAGCTCTTTCTCTCTGTGTGCTTCCAAAAAAAAAGACAATCATGAAATCTTTCTAGATTTTATTTTACTTCCCTTTCTCTTTTCTCTTCTATCACATTCTCCCTGCATCTTTCTATTCCCTAGATTTTTTTCTGTCCTTTTCTTCTTTGAGATTGTGACTGTCTGATTATTGGAAATATTTCCAATAAATTCTTGATTAATCAGTCTCAAGATTTTCTTATGTTGAAGTGACTCTTTTAGTCCAAATTTAATCTTTAGTTTTTAGAAACCATGAACATGTACAAAATGGGCCCTGGCTGGTGTAGCTCAGTGGGCAGAGCATGGGCTGCGAACCAAAGGGTCGCCTGTTTGATTCCTAGTCAGGGCACATGCCTGGGTTGCCTGGGTTGCCACCCCCCTGGGTGGTCCCCAGGGGGGTCACATGAGATACAACCACACATTGATGTTTCTCCCCATCTCTTTCTCCCTCCATTCCCTTCTGCCTAAAAATAAATAAATAAAATCTTAAAAAAAAACATGTACAAAATGGTTTATTTTTGTTATGGTGGGCTACAGGGTCAAGAAAATTATGAGGTGAACTTGGGGAATGCACAGATTTAACATCTGATATTCTACTTTTTCTGAATAAATCTAGAGGCTAATGCTCTGTTGTCACATGCAATTTCAACCAACTGCATGAACTGTAAGACTACCTAGAACCTAAATTTAAAATGGCTTTTATTGTTTATATTTACTAGTTTATTTTTGTTTTTTAGTTCTTATAAAAAGTCAGTGATGTGCATCTTAGAATTCCCATTTTTTAGATGTAGAAAATTTGACAAAATATATGTGATAGGCTTTTGAGGTGTCAACAGTTGGATTATTCAGAAAAGTCTTGTCACATCCTTCTCAATTATGTATAATATTTGAACCCATTTCTACTATAATTATGTTGAAAAACTTCGTTTCACCTCACTTCGTTTCTGGAATTACATGCATTAGTCTCTGGGGAGTTCATTGTTCTTTTGAAGCCGAGCCCTTTAAAAACATCTTTTGGTTGTTCACATGTTTATTTTTAATTGGGGAAAGTGAGAATTTGGAGTCTAGAGACTTGGGAGAGTGGAATATGAATTAGTTCTTTGTTTTTAGGGGAAATTGTTTTAGCATCCCACTTTTTCTAGGACCTAAGTGATCATGATACAAATATGTTGCTCTTCTGTCCACCAATTCCTTATTTCCTGAGACAAATCCTAGCTGAGGAAAGACATTTCCTTGAAGCCCTTTGATTTTCCAGGTGGAAGGACATCTAATTTTCTTTTAAATTGGGTTCAGAGAACCCCACTTCCCTTTTTCTCCTACCCTTTGCCAAGAAGATTTTTATGATTGCATAAAAGTTTATGAAGACATTGGTATCTGGTTTTCTCTTCTGGAAGCCTCTCTTGGGACTCTGTGGGATGAAAGATGGAATGGGGGTAGGAGCAGGAAGGGCATAGAGAAGGGGGAATATTTTTTTCAGAGCAACTAGAATATAGTAAAATTGAGTGAACTTTTTAGGGTTTGGTAAAGTTTAATATTTTCTCAGAAGTTGTCAGGGATAAGTGGCTAGGTTCTTTTGTGACAGATTGATAAGATTTCTATCTAATAGGATTTCATTCCGTCCTCCCAATTCATAATTTCCTGTTTACCCATGAAGAACCTTGGGATACCACCTCTTTGGTGGAGGCCAGGAGAACTCAAAACACAGATCACTATAACCTGAGAGGTTAAACATCATAGATTTATTCCTTCATTCAATCAATCAATCATTTATTCAACAAATATTTACAATGTATAACTGTTCTGGGCATGACTCTAGGAGCCAAGTATAGAGTGGGGAACAGCAGATACATGGTCTCAGCTTTTATAGAACATACTGTCTCTTAAGCAGAAAATAAACACAAAAATATATAATGGAAATTTTGTCGAGGGTTCTGAAGGACTAGAGGAATGAGAACAAAGAAGAGGAACAGAATCTGAGTCTCCTCTTGGCCTTGCATCTTTATGTTTAGTGAATCTACCACTCACCATTCAAAGCCCACTCAGCAAAGAGGGCTCCCATGCGCCAGTTCTGGTCCCAGAAACAGCTCTGGAGCACACCCTGATTTCCTGCCTTGTTCCTTACCCACTTTTCATTGATTCATTCACTCATTCATTGATTCATATTTGTTGAGCCCTGAATCACTTCCAGGCCTTGTGCCAGACGCTGGGAACCTGACAGTGGAAGACAGATGCAGTTCCCGGCTTAATGGTGGGCACAGGCTGGTGGGATGTGATGACACATTGTCAGACAATCAAAATGCAGTGGGTATTGGCTCTGGTAGAGACAAAGGCAATGGAAGGCAGATAACTCTGACTGATGGGGGTGGGTAGAAACCATGTATAGAGGACTCAAGATGAAGGGGAAACAGGGTGTAAATAATATTTCAGGCAGAAAGAACAACATATATGAAAGGGGAAAGAAAAATCAGGTTTTTCCAGTGAAATGAGTAAGAACTATGGCGTGAAGATGTGAAGGGACAGAAAATTGGAGAGGGATGTACGGACAAAGTAGTGCAGGACCTTGAAGGTCACGTTAATTCATTTGCATTTACTCCACACCTGCTATCCAGGCATTTTCTCTTGGTTTGACCCCCATGCCCTTCTTGTTTTATTTTTTTCTGAGAATGCTGCTAGCGTGATTATACCTCAGTCCCTGGAACACAACTCCATTATCCATCCATTTTCCTGGTATTCTTAAATGGTCTGCCCTGGGGATAAAGACTGGATAACAGGGTCTTAGAGTAATGGAAAATTTTAAAATATCCCTGGGCTTATGATGTGGTTTTTGATTGTTTTTATGAGATAAATGTACTGAGCATCAAAAAGGATGAAGAGTTGGTCTTACCTGAACTAGGGCAGTAGGGTGTAGGAATGCAGTCCTGGAGATGACAGGGATTCCAGAAACAGGTGGCCAGGAAGCTTGTGCTAATTGTGTCTTCTTGTATTCTGCCTCTTGCTTTCTGAAGATAAAGCACCTTGGGAAAACTGGGGCAGCTCAAAGTATAAATGTTAGTGAATTTTGTTGCTTAATTCCCTTAAGTCCCCATCCTTGAGGAGGGGATTCCTTCATGCAAGGGGTTTTATTTAGATCCATAGTTGTCTACCTGAAATGTTTGGACCCAATATATTTCATATGCTAAATGTCTATGATTTGAGAAAAGTAAAATGGAACATGCATTTTATATTTTGTGACACCCCCATAGGGTCTGGAGTGCCAACTAGCAGTCATCTGCAGCAAAACATATACATGTCCATACAAAGTTAGATAAATAAAGATTTAAAAATATTTCTAGAGTGTTCAGGTCAGGTTTTGCCCCCTACAGGTTTTGCTGCTAGGTGAGTTATGTAAAGATTTAGACTTCGTAGCTGTTGGATTTCAGAATTGCAGATTAAAAAGTATGTGGATTGGCAGCGCATCAATTTGTTAGGCACAATGGAAAAAATTATTCACCCTAAAAAACGGAGAGACTGTAGAAGGTTCTTAACTAGGGGTGTGTAGTTCTGGTTGGAGACCTACTAAATCAGACCATCTATGAGTGGACTGTGAAAAGATACTTTTAACAAGCTCCCTAGGTGACTGATTCACATCAAAATTTAAGACCCTCTCTGCTAGAAGACATTTTCAAGGGAGATTGTGAAACTCTTCTCTATACATGTAAGAAATGTTGATCTTCTTTAGATCTTTGTGAACTCATAAACGTATCAACTTTGCATCAAACAACTCCTGCTGGAGCTAAAATCTGGATTCAGGCAATTTAAGCTTTTGGGGTTTCCCTGTCCCTGTAGAGATAAAGGCTGTCCTGCCGGAAGACACATGGATGATGCAATGACTCTGTAGTTCTACTGCAGTCTCCCCAGTCACTCAGCGGCTTTGACATAGCTTCTCCTGCATGACCAGCCTCTCTCAGACACTGTAGAAACAATGGTTGATTCCTGTTCTCTAAGAGTTCACTGTCGCCATGTGCAGAAAAAAACACCTGCACATGTTAATGTTAATTAATGCCAGTGCTTTTTAATTCGGTACAGTTCAACTCCCTACTGTTACCACTTCAGAGCTACATTGACACATGTTCTTTTAGAACTTTTAATTAACATTTCCTTTTTGACTTTGGGGGAAATAATAAACTCATATGGCAGACATACTAGAGAGAGAGAGAACCTATTAAGAAAAGAATATAGGAGAGACATTTTGCAATGAATCAGGATATGAATATGATTACCCCCCTTTTTTTATAAACAATGGATTAATTGGGAGTAGAGTGAAAGAACAAGAACTTTGGTATCAAACCATCTTTGATTTTGAATCTTACATCTGCTCTTATCAGTTTTATGACCTTGGGCATATTAACTAAATCTCTACATCTCGGTTTGCCCATATACAATATGGAGACACACCCTTCATGGGCTTGCTGTGTAACTTAGGCCAGCTTCTCTCTATAGAGGCAACTGGAGCAGTGGTTTCTTCATTCTCTCTGTCCCATAGCACCTGGTTGGTTTGTGTTTCTGTACCTGTTGCTGTGTCCTGTGACATTTACCTGTTGCTTCTTGGTCTGTCACACTGGATTGTGAGCTCTTGGAGAACATGGACCTCATGTTTCTAATTCTTTCATCCCTTGTGTTTGGAAAGCACTCAGCAAAGATTTATTGAGAAGGGAGGGAGCAGGATGGATTACAGATTTTGTGAAAGAAGTAGGTTTTGAGCAGTGGTATATTTGTAAGTATTTAATAACCAGTTTGCCAATGAAAGTCTATGCATATATATAGTATTTCGTATTTTAAATTTTACTGATATAAAGGATATATAGCACAAATTTACAAATCATAATAAAATATAAAATATTCTTTATTGTCAATTCCATATAGTCAATTAATTCTCTTAGAATGTTTCCCTAACTTTAGGTCAGGAATTGGTGAATTGTTGTCCACAAGTCAAATCTGACCCACCACCTACTTTAGTAAATAAAATTTTACTGAAGCAGAACCACATCCAGCAACTGCCATTGTGCTACAAGTGCAGAGTTGAGCAGTACTAGCAGAGGCCTTCTAACCTGCAAAGCATTTACTCCTGGTCCTTGAGAGGAAAGGGGATCTCTGAATCTTTTTAAAAAAGATTTTACTTCTTTATTTTTAGAGGGGAAAGGAGGAAGACAGAGAGGGAGAGAAATATCAATGTGTGGTTGTCTCTCATGTGCCCCCTACTGGGGACCTGGCTGGCAACCCAGGCATGTGCCCTGACTGGAAATTGAACCATCAACCCCTTGCTTCACAGGCCTGCAGTCATTCCACTGAGCTGCACCAGCCAGAGCGAGATTTTTCTTCTTTCTTCTTCTTCTTCCTTCTCCTTTTCTCCTTCTTCCCTCTTTCCTCCTCCTCCTCTTCTTCTTCTCTCTTTTTCTTCTTCCTCTTCTCCACCTCCTGTCCCTTCTTCTTCTATAACCCTTTAAAAATGTTGAAACTACTTTTAGCTTGTGAATAATACAAAAATAAACTAAGGGCTGGATTTGTCCATTGAATCATAATTACCAAGTCCTGGTCTAGAAAATCAACAGAACAATAAATCAAGCCCTGATCTGTAGTATTTTCTGCTACAATTTATACTTTGTGGTGTAATTACTCCCATTGTAGTGATTTCTAGCTACCAACATGATATCACTGAATGTGGAAATAGAATAGATACACAATAGCGTACTCTTATATAGTATTTCAACCATACAGAATCAATAGGTATAAATAACCACAAGAGCATAGATAATAGAAAAGAGCATAGATAATGTGAGATAATTACAAGGTGATGAGTTCTGAATATTTATTATCTTTGTTTTAATATAACATTTAATTATAAGTTTATATAATTTTTATTAATAGCTGTGATTAGCAACTGGCTTGCAAAATTCCTGAAAATTTAATTGTTAGCTCTTGCAAGCTGATAAAAAAATGGCTCCATCACATCCCTGGGATTTTGGTTTAGTTCATATTGAAGGACTGGGTTTTGATTGGTGAGTGTAGTTGAAGAGAAGCAGGCATTCCAGCCTGTACCTCATTCCTTTGTCCTATGGCTTTCATCTAGTTAAAATCCTAGTGACACTAATGCAGAATTTCATCCAAGTTGGGCTTGCTCCCTGCAAAGGTCTAACTTGGACTAGCAGAGGTAAGGACAGGGTTGAAATCCTGTGAAGGAGGTACGTGGAGGTTCAAGTTGCTAAAATAGAGCTCTTTACCATTGCGCACTCTCAGCAGTCCACTCAACATTCCTGATCATCTCGATGACCCTCTTATGAATAGGCTTCACTTGATTGTGTAAGTGGAGCTTTTAGGGGAAGGAGATGAATTTTGGGAGTTTTTTTTACTTCGTTTATTATTGGGTACATATTAGTAACTGGACATTTGGCTTCTGTACTTGAAAGGCTTATCCTCTTCTCTAATGGTAATGTTATGTCCTGTTATTTGCAATATTACATTTTTAGGGAAGAGTCAAAGCCAGCTGACACAGTCATTATCATGAACCAACAACAGGGCAAAGGCACCATCATTCCATGTTTCTCAGTGGAGCTCATTAATGGGTGTAATTTTGCTACTCTTGCCGGAAGGATTCCTTAGGTCATTTACACCACAAGAAGCAAGAAGGAAGAGCTAAGTATCAAGGTTGTCACCTTCCTGACAGCATATTCAAAGGCTTGCTACCTGAAGAAATTGGAATAAAAGGGAGGGGTCAGGGCTGAAAGCTTTCTCCTTTTCTCCCTATTTTACTTTTCTCCATTCAATAGAGACTTTTGGAAATAAAATATGTCTAAGGAATGGAGAAATAAAAAGAGAAAAGCTACATTTCTTCAGCCTTTCTTTTTTTGAAAGCTCCACTTGAAGAATCTGTGGCTTTTATGGAAGGGGTGAGGTGCTCTGTAGCTCTCAGTGACATTACCAAGGGGAATCTGGGGCCAGAGATGTGCAGGTGGGGCTGTCAATCAGAGACAACATCAAGGGCTCTTACAAAAACAAAAGGTAAGAAAATGGATGTTTAATCAATACAGTTGCTCTCTGCTTAACCTTTTGTGTTTTAGCAACATTCACTGGAGCCCAACAACAGAGTCCAATATTTAACACATAAAAGGTACTCAAAAAAGTGAAGCCTTGGAGAGTAACTACAAAGTAAAGATGGAACTGTAGGCTAACAAATGGAAAGAAAAAGACTTGGAGGAGCGGGAGGTCAAATGGATGTTTAAAGGCTGGAATCTATTAAGAACAGTCTGGGGAGCTCTAGAGGGACAGGTGGGAGAGACCAGTGTTAGACTGCATGAATGTTGGGCACCTGGCGATCCTATGGTATCCCAGTTTACCTTTCCTTATGCCTGGAAGGTAATCAGAACAACTCAAGCTTCAGCCAAAAAAGAGGAAGAAGAAATCATGGTGGACTCAACTTATCATTTAGTCTACTGTTGCTTCTGATGGTACCTGGTCAACTCTCTATATTCCCTCTGTCTTAGAGTACATACATAATTTATGATACTGAATGAGGCAGCCTCAAGCGAGTGTCAAAGAAAAGAGCTTGGTAACAGCCTTTGGCTCTTTGGCAATATGAAGTCAGGCATTTCAGAATTGAGACTATTGAAATAGCCTCCAAACTTTTGGCCTGCTTGCATACTCACATCTTTACTCCACCCCATCACCAGAGATATATGTGAAAAGGGAATTAATAACCATCCATTTCTTACCCACCACATTTTAATTTCCTTCTTCCTTTTGTCTTTTCCTTCTTTCCTTTTTTCAACACTCACTGACTACCTATTATGTGGCAGGAACTGTTTTAAGAGACACAAAGATGAATATAACTGACATCGCAACCTAGGAGGAAAGATAGGTAAATGATGGCAGGATATGTTTCAACATATACACGTATTTTAATTTTGTTTTATTTTTGTAATCATTTTGATCATTCACTTTGATTAAGGCATACATGAAAACAAAATATAATTTGAAAATTTCAGAAGGGCATAGAGTTAAAGATAAGTCTGTCTTCTATTCTTGTCTCCTATCCCCATCCCAGAGGCAACTATAGGTACCAGTTTCTTATTTTTCTTAGCAATATATATACATATATTTATAAGTGAATATTGTACATATACACATAAACCTATCTATTTTATACAAGTATTATCCTGTATGCCTTATTTTACATCTTGCATATTACACTTATCACAATTTGGAGATCATCAACACATAATGAACAACTTACCTTTTTATTGGCTGCATAATGTTTAATTTTATATATATTAAAATGCATATAAAACATAGATGTTTCACATATATGAATTTATACCAATAATATATGAATTCACATTCATATATTCACAATATATTCATAATATATAGTATATTATGGACTCATATATTATGCATGTATGGATATATGTGAATATAATATATGAATATAAATAATATAATACATGAATATACACACATAGTTTAAAAGTCTACACTTGACTATTGTATTTAGGCTCTCTAGTAGAAAGTGTTGAGTGTTTCGTACTCCTGAATTCATGCAACATCAACAATGATCCTCGCAATGTTTTCTCTTACTTTTCACTCAGTATTCTGATTTCAGATCTACTCATATTGTTTTGTGCATATATAGTTTGTAGCTTCTAACATGCTTAGTATTCTATAATATGCATTCAATATATTTTAATCATCTCTATTTGAGGCGATAGGCAGCTAAATTACCTCAAACTCACCATTATTATAAATAACTCAATGAAATATCCTTGCACATGTTCTCTTATCAACCTGTGTGATTCGGTATAAACCCAGGAGTGGAATTATTGGGCCAAAGAATATACGTACATTTAATCAAAGTATTGCCAGATTGCACATAAGAATGATTGTACTTGTCAACATTCCCAGCACCACTGTAGGTGGTGTCCTGTATTGTGATGTGATTTCTACTACTTGGTACTAGCCAGCTTTCTAATTCTTGATTTTTAAAATTTTATTGACTAACTTTATTAATACTTCATTTTTATTGTATATTTTCCATTAGCATTTGTCCCTTCCATACTTTCATAAACCTCTACCCACCACCCCTTCCTGCAATCACCACACTGTTGTCTATTTCTGTGACGTTTTTTCTTTTCTGCTTGATCCCTCCACCCCACAACCCTCACCCCAGAGCTATCAGCCTGCTCTCTATCTATGAGTCCGTTTCTATTTTGCTTGTTAGTTCAGATTGTTCATTAGATTCTACTTATAAATGAAATCATATGCTATTTGTCTTTCTTTGACTGGCTTATTTCACTTAGCATAATCTTTTCCAGGTCTATCCATGCTGTCGAAAGGGTAGAATTTTATTCTTTTTTGTGGCTGAGTAGAAGCCCACTGGGTAAATGTACCACAGTTGTTTTACACACTCATGTACTGATGAGTACTTGGGCTGCTTCCAAATCTTGGCTATTGTAAATAATGCTGCAGTGAATGTAGGGGTGCATATATTCTTTTAATTAAATGCTTTGGGTTTCTTTGGATAAAATCCCAGAAGTGGAATCACTGGGTCACAACTCAGTTCCCTGTTTAATTTTTTGCAGTAACTCCGTACCGCTTTCCACAGTGGCTGCACCAACCTACATTCTCACCAACATTGCAGAAGAGTTTCCCTTTTCCACATCCTCACTAGCACCTGTTGTTTGTTGATTTGTCGATGATAGCCATTCTGACAGGTGCGAGGTGATATCTCATTGTGGTTTTAATTTGCATTTCTCTAATGATTAGTGATGTGACCTGAGCATCTTCTCATATGTCTATTGGCCATCTGTATGTCCTCCTTGGAGAAGTGTCTATTCAGGTCCTTTGCCCATTTTTTAATTGGATTGGTTTTTTTGGTGTTGAGTTTTATAGGTTCCTTATAAATTTTGGATATTAACCCCTTATTAGATGTATTGTCAAATATTTTCTGCCATTCAGTGGGTCGTCATTTCATTTTGTTGATGATTTCCTTTACTGTGCAAAACCTTTTTGTTTGATGTAGTCCCATTTGTTTATTTTTTCTTTTGTTTCCCCTGCCCAAGGAGATATATC
>PVJI01019926.1:0-30022 GCA_004026765.1 Micronycteris hirsuta
CATTCATTTGTAGATGGGCACTTAGGTTGTTTCCAGCACTTGGCTGTTGTGAATTGTGCTGCTATGAACATTGGAGTGCAAAGGTTCTTTTGAATTGGTTTTTCAGGATTCTTAGGGTATAATCCCAGTAGTGGAATTGCTGGGTCGAAAGGCAGTTCCATTTTCATTTTTCTGAGGAAGTTCCATACTGTTTTCCACAATGGCTGCACCAGTCTGCATTCCCACCAACAGTGCATTAGGGTTCCCTTTTCTCCACATCCCCTCCAACATTTATCCATTGCTTTGTTGATGATGGCCATTCTGACTAGTGTGAGGTGGTATCTCATTGTGGTTTTAATTTGCATCTCTCTGATGGCTAATGATGTTGAGCATTTTTTGATATGACTCTGGGCCCTCTGTATGTCCTTTTTCGAGAAGTGTCTGTTCAAGTCTTATGCCCATTTTTTAATTGGTTTTTTTGTCTTCTTGGAGTGGAGTTGTATGAGTTCTTTATATATTTTGGAGATCAGACCCTTGTCTGAGGTATCATTGGCAAATATGTTTTCCCATACGGTTGGTTCTCTTTTTATTTTAATACTATTTTCTTTAGCCCCACAGAAGCTCTTTATTTAGATAAGGTCCCATTTGTTTATTCTTTCCTTTATGCCCCTAGCTCTAGGGGACATATCATTGAAGATGTTGCTGCGTGGAATGTCTGAGATTTTCCTACCGATGTTTTCCTCTAGAACTTTTATGGTGTCACAACTTACATTTAAGTCTTTTATCCACCTTGAATTTATTTTTGTGTATGGTGTAACTTGGTGCTCGAGTTTCATTTTTTTGCAGGTAGCCATCCAGATTTCCCAACACCATTTGTTGAAGAGGCTATTTTTATTCCATTTTATGCTTCTGCCCCCTTTGTCAAAGATTAATTGCCCGTAGAGACTTGGGTTTATTTCTGGGCTCTCTATTCTGTTCCATTGGTCTATCTGTCTATTTTTATGCCAGTACCAGGTTGTTTTGATTACAGTGGCCTTGTAATGCAGCTTGATATCAGGAATTGTGATCCCTCCTGCTTTGCTCTTCTTTCTCAAAATTGCAGCTGATATTCGGGGTCGTTTATGGTTCCATATACATTTTTGAAGTGTTTGTTCTATCTTCGTGAAATATGCCATTGGAACTTTGATAGGAATTGCATTGAATCTATAAATTGCTTTGGGGAGTATGGACATTTTGATGATGTTGATTCTTCCAATCCATGAGTATGGCATATGTTTCCATTTGTTTGTGTCTTCCTTGATTTCTCTCTTCAGTGTTGTGTAGTTTTCTGAGTACAGGTCTTTTACCTCCTTGGTGAGGTTTATTCCCAGGTATTTTATTTTTTGTGTTGCTATATCAAATGGGATTTTTTTCCTGATTTCTGTTTCTGCTGTTTCACTGTTGGTATACAAAAGTGCCTTTGATTTCTGGATATTGACTTTATATCCTGCTGTTTTGCCAAATTCAATCAGATCAAGTAGTTAGATCAAGTAGTTTCTTGGCGGAGTCTATAGGATTTTCTAAGTATACTATCATGTCGTCTGCAAACAATGACAGTTTTGTTTCCTCCTTTCCAATTTGGATGCCTTTTATTTCCTTTTCTTGTCTGATTGCTGTGGCCAAAACTTCCAGAACTATGTTGAATAGAAGTGTTGATAGTGGGCAACCTTGTCTTGTTCCTGATCTTAGTGGGAAAGATTTTAGTTTTTGTCCATTGAGTATAATGTTGGCTGTAGGTTTCTCATATATGGCCTTTATTATGTTGAGGAATGCTCCCTCTATTCCCACTTTGCTAAGTGTCTTTATCATAAATGAATGCTGTACCTTATCGAATACTTTTTCTACATCTATTGATATGATCATATGATTTTTGTCTTTGCTTTGGTTTATGTGACGTATTACGTTTATTGTTTTGCAAATGTTGTACCATCATTGCATTCCTGGGATGAAACCCACTTGGTCATGGTGAATGATCTTTCTGATGTATTGCTGGATGCGGTTTGCTAATATTTTGTTGAGGATTTTAGCGTCAATGTTCATCAGTGATATTGGCCTAAAGTTTTCTTTCTTTGTTGTGTCTTTTTCTGGTTTTGGGATTAGGATGATGCTGGCTTCATAAAAAGAGTTTGGGAGTCTTCCATCATTTTGGATTTTTTAGAATAGTCTGTGGATAGGTGTTAGTTCTTCCTTAAATGCTCTGTAGAATTCTCGTGTGAAACCATCTGGACCAGGGCTTTTGTGTGTTGAAAGTTTTTTTATTACTGCTTTAATTTCATCCACTGTTATTGGTCGGTTCAGGCTTTCTGTTTCTTCTTTATTGAGTTTTGGATAATTATGTTTTTCTAAAAATTTGTCCATTTCTCCTAGGTTTTCATATTTCTTGGCGTACAGTTCTTCATAGTAGTGTCTTATAATCCTTTGTATTTCTGTGGCATCAGTTGTAATATCTCCTCTTTCATTTCTGATTGAGTTTATTTGGGTCCTCTCTCTTTTTTTCTTGATGAGCCTGCTTAAAGGCTTGTCGATTTTGTTTATCTTTTTGAAGAACCAGCTCCTGGATTCATTGATCCTTAGAATTGTCCTTTTAGTCTCTAAGTCGTTTAATTCTGATCTGGTCTTGGTTACTTCCTTCCTTCTACTTGCTCTGGGTTGTCTTTGCTGTTGTTCCTCGAGTTCTTGTAGGCGTAGGGTTAGGTTGTTTGTGTAAATTGCTTCTGTTTTTTTTAGGTAGGCCTGTATCACTATGAACTTCCCTCTCAGGACTGCCTTCGCTGTGTCCCATAAGTTCTGGGTTGTTGTCAGTTCATTTTTGTTTGTTTCAAGGATCTTTTTGATTTCTTCCCTAGTCTTGTCCTTGACCCATTCATTGTTTAATAGCATGCTATTCAGTCTCCATGCTTTTGAGTGTTTTGGGTTTTTTTTCCTTTGGGTTGGTTTCTAATTTCAGACCCTTGTGGTCAGAGAAAATACTTTATATGATTTCTATTTTCTTGAATTTGTTGAGGCTTGTTTTGTATCCTATCATATGGTCTATTTTTGAAAATGTTCCATGTGCATTTAAAAGAATGTGTATTTAGTTTCTTTGGGGTGAAAGGCTCTGTATATATCTGTTAAGTCCATCTCTTTCAGGGCATTGTTCAATGCCACGATATCTTTGCTGATATTTTGTTTGGAGGATCTGTCCATTTTTGACAGTGGGGTGTTGAAGTCCCCTACTATAATTGTGTTGCTATCAATGTCTTTCCTGAAGTCTTCCAAGATTTTCTTTATGTATTTGGGTGCTCCTATGTTGGGTGCATATATATTTACAATGTTTATGTCTTCCTGGTGGATTCTTCCCTTGAGTATTATGAAGTGTCCTTCTGGGTCTCTCTTGATGGCCCCTTTTTGGAAGTCTATTTTGTCTGATATGAGTATAGCTACCCTGGCTCTCTTTTCCTGCCATTTGCTTGGAAAACTTGTTTCCAGCCCTTCACTTTCAATCTGTGAAGTTCTTTTGGCCTGAGGTAGGTCTCTTGTAGGCAGCATATGTGTGGGTTGTGCTTTGTTATCCATTCAGCTATTTTATGTCTTTTAATTGGAGCATTTAATCCATTTACATTTAAGGTTATTATCGATAGGTACTTTTTCATTGCCATTTTTTTTGTACCTTTGTTCCTCACTCTCTCTCTTTCCCTTCCTTTCTTTAAATCAGTCCCTTTAGCATCTCTTGCAGAGCTGGTTTGTTGGAGGTGTATTCTTTTAGACTTCTTTTGTCTGGGAAACTCCTTATTTGGCCATCTATCTTGATTGAGAGCCTTGCTGGGTAGAGTAGTCTTGGTTGCAGGCCTCTGGTTCTCATTACTTGGAATATTTCTTGCCATTCTCATCTGGCTTGGAGCGTTTCCATTGAGAAGTCAGGTGCTAACCTTTTCGGGGCTTCCTTGTATGTTACTTCCTGTCTCTGCCTCGCTGCCTTTAAGATTCTTTCTTTGTCTTGGAATTTTGTCATTTTAATTATGATGTGTCTTGACGTGGGCCTGTTTGGGTTCCTTTTGATTGGGACTGTCTGTGTTTCTTGGACTTGTGTGACTTTTTCTCCTATCAGATTAGGAAAGTTTTCCATCATTACTTTTTCAAACACGCTTTCTATCCCTTGTCCTTCTTCTTCTCCTTCTGGTATCCCTACTATACGAATATTATTATGTTTCATGTTGTTCTGCATTTCCCTTAATACCTCTTCATTCTTTCTGATTCTCTTTTCCTATTCCTGCTCTTTTTGGGTGTTTTTTTCTACGTTGTCTTCTAGCTCGCTGATCCGATCCTCTGCTTCATCGAGCCTACTTTTGATTCCTTCTATTGTGTTCTTTAGTTCAGATATTGTATTCTTCATTTCCGCTTGGCCCTTTTGGATAGTTTCTATTTCCTTTTTCATGCTGACATAGTGTGCAGTGAGTTCATCATAGTTTCCCTGTAGTTTCTGGAAATTCTCTGCGAGATCATCGAGCTTCTTGAGCTTCCTGATAATCAATGCTTTGAACTCAATATCTGATAGTTGGCTTGCCTCTGTTTTGTCTATCATTCTTGCTGGAGTTTCTTCCTTTACTTTCATTTGGGGGTTGTTTCTTTGTCTTCCAATTGTTTGTGAGACTCTTCTTGCTAGCCTCTGTTTCTTAAATTAATCTGTCGAGTTCACTGGAGTAGCAAAGTTAATTTTGTCTCCCTGTCTCTATTTTTTGGACTGACCCCTGTCTGGGGCTGACTCTGTTCTTTTCACAGCTCCAGGTTTTAATGTCTCACCTGTAGGTAAAGAAAAGAGGGGGGCAAGTGGGAAAGAAGGAGAAAAAAAAAGGAGTGAAGGAAGGGAGAAAGAATACTATAAGAAAAGGAAGGGAGGAAAGAGGAATAATGTATAAAGAAGGAAAGAATGGAGGGACGAATTAAAAAGAATACTTTTTTATCTTTTATAAATTAAAAAATGAAAAATGGAACAAAACACAAAAGTAAGTAAAAAAAAGAAGAGAGATATGAAGAGGGGGGACTAAGAATACTAAAGGAAAGGGAGGAAGAAGGAATTAAAAAATGGTGAAGGACAGAGAGGAAGATGGGTTAAAAAAAGCAAAAACAAAAAAAAACCCAAAAATTAACAAAAAAAAAAAAAGAACAAAAAAACCGAACAAAACAAAACAAACAAAGAAACTAAAAAACCCCTCCAGGTTTCTGATTTTAAAGCTGTCCGGCAGGCTGCGTCCATCTGGGAAGATATCAGTTTTGCTTTTCTTCTTTCCTGAGGTGCACTCTTCACTGTTGTCCAGCCACCAGCCCAGTTCCTGAGTGTTCTTCTGGGCCCAAACAGTCTTGATGTGCACCTGATAGTGGCGAATCTCCCACTGCCTATTTTTTCTCCGCTGGTCTAACTAATAGGTTCTCTCCGTGCCCTTTCTGGATAGTTTGGCCCCTGCTCTGAGTCAAGAGTTTGTGTGGTCTGCAGCTCCGGTCTGCCGCTCCCCTCAACGGGGTTCTTCTGCCCTATTCCCACAAAGCTGCTTGGTCTTGCTGGGCTGCGTGCGCCTGCGTGCGCCTGTGTGCACCTGGGCTGGACGGCTAGGGCTTTGTCCCCAGCTGTCAGGGTCACCTGTGAACTCTTTTATCTTTGCCCCTGGGCTGTGCGCCAGCAAGCCCCAGCCGAAAGGTCTGGTTGCGCACTCTCTCTGGTATTTTTGAGCTCTTCGCCTGTGTTCGCTCACTTCTTTGTCCCTGGATTATGCGTCCAAGAGGCCCAGTTGTGCACTGTCCCTAGTATTTTTGAACTGTGTACGATTGGACCGCGGGTCGCTGGGTGCGCATGGTCCCGGGTTTCCCTTGTTTGGTGTCCCAGGCCGCACTCGGCCAGAGAGCCGCTGACTGCAAGCTGTTTCCAATACTTCTGGTATGGGCTGGGAAAGGCCTCGGACCCCGGATTCAAACAGACTCCAATTCCCCTTGATGGAAGCGCCAGCCTCCTCAGGCCAAGGGCCGAGCGTGCTCTCCCTCTGTGATACAGGGCGAGTTCCCTGGGCCTCTGATCCGATCCTCGTGGAGTACTGATCCTGGTCGCGCACTGATCTCGGTGGTGCACTGACCTCGGGACTGTTGGGGGCGGGGCCTCTCCAAATAGCCACGTAGCACCACTTTTTTTCCTGTTTTTCCTCTCTGAAAAATTCTTCCTATTTATGCCCGCCAGACAAAACAAGCATCTGACTACTCACAAATCCCACTCTGGCTCCCTCCCCAAGAATCTTGCGTCTGATCTGGGTGGCTGCCGGGTCTGGGACCGAAGCCCCGCCATGCTCCCTTGGCTGGTCCCGATGGGGACCCTTTCCTTCAGATGCACTCTACTTACCGTATGAATGTTCAAATTCCCCTGTAATCTTGGGCATCAATCATCATATGTGTTGGAATACTGCTGGGTTTTCGCCCCGTTCCTCAGAAAATCAACCAGTGGGCAGGAGGAAGTAAACTCCGTTCCCCCTATCTAGCTGCCATCTTCCCTCCTCCTCTGTATCTTCTCATTTTCAATGTTGTTTCTATATTCGACCAAAACATTCTTGATACCTAAGTAAACATCATCTTATTCTGAACCACTACCCAGCTTTCACACACAAATCTACAGCATATATTGTACACATAATGGAACAATAACAACAACAAAAATGGCTGAGTGCTTCTTCAGGACTGAGTTCTAACAATCCCCTAATTTGGTTGGTGTTGGAGGAAATTTTACAAAAAGAAAAGCTTCTTTGAAAGTACCTCATTGAAGGCCACCCAAAAGCTAATAGCCGTTCACAAACTAAGACACTCACTCTGTTTCTCAGGAATAATGGTTGTAGTTAATTATGTTGATTACACTTAAAGGATAATTTAAACAGAGTTTGATGAGTAGTCATTGACTTAGAAAAGACCTGCTCTTTGTCCTTGTGTTCAAAAGGAGAGAGCAGTTGCAGTTTAATTAAAATGAACAACTCATCCGTTGGAGATAAGTAACAGAGGGCTCATATTAAAGTCAACTGAAGGTATAAAATATAAATTAAGCAAAAGGTATTAAAAATTTTATCCCAATGACCATTGCATGCTACTAACACATCTAATATACATATATATTTTATTATTGACATATAACTGACATACAATATGTATCTTCAAGAGACTTTTCTATTACTGTACCATATTTTGTTAAGAGCTGCATTTCAACTCAGAATAATGCTTTATTTTATCAAATGTATGAAATATACACTACATTATTTGTCTCTCCATAGATGCATTTGATGTGCATAATCAAAATACTTTAATGCCTTAAATTTTTTTTGTTTAATTTTAAAGTATACTACCTAATGTTATACAGCCAGTAATGACCCCTCAATTAATACTGACTGAACAAATAGGGCAACTGTACTGAAAGATGGGTGTCCATTGTACAGAGCCTAATCCTCACTATCATACACACACACACAATATGACACAATTAAAGAGAAAAAAAAGAGTACAAAAATGCTAAAGCACAGCTACAAGATCAACAACTAGAAAACCAGACTTGTTTTTGCTTTCCTGTAAGGGGAAGATTGAGGCAAAGAGTACATGGAAAAAAGAAAAAGGAAAAATACCTACAGTAGCCAGGATTCAATTCATGAGTGCTTTATAAACCAAAGCCAACAACATGAATAGTCTTTGGAAGCAAACATACAATCATAGCCAGTCTTGGAGTATGGGTATTACATTCAACATATGGCAGATTTGTTCAAGCATATGGTACACCAATTTACACTTGTGGAAACTTCCTCCTTTCCCCTCCATACTTTCCTCTGGGAGATAGTGCTTCTGGAGTTAACAAAGCAATGGGAATATGATGCAGAATATGAGGCTTATATACTCAAACCAAACTAGTAAGTGCAGGTTTATACATGGTTCTGGGTCCCCAGGAAAGATCAAGGGCTATAGTATTTGGAGGCTACAGCATTACAGATTCAAGAGAATCCTAATATTTTACCTTTAGTAAATACCATTCCTTATGTTTCTATTGGATTATCAGCATCCTCAAAATAGCTTCCCCTTAAGCCATGAGTTAATCTGAGGTCCACCAAAGCACAAGAGCCCTGTGGATAGAACTCAGGGATCCCTTAAGTTGGCTGGAAAAAATATTTTCAGTCAGTTTAACTAAAAGTAATCTTCTATTTTTATCATGACTAATAAACCCCAGTAGAATTAGCAGTGACTATGATTTTGCAACCAATGGAAATCACAGATACTATTATATCACATTTTAGTTGTCACAGACCTCTTAAAATATTGTTATGGTTATACTGACTTCAAAATTTCTATCATTATTAGACCTACCAACAAATATTGTTATTAAACTTTTTAAAAAATCTGCATACCATTATATCACAAATTTGGTACTTTGGTGAATGCATTTTAAGCGGTTATACCATAATTATACATTTAATTATATGATTTTAATAATGGTATTATGATATAGCATATATACATCAGTAGAGGTTCAAGGAGTTTGTGATTTTTAAAAGTTTAAGGACCTACTTTAAATACCTAAAAAAACTCTAGGGGTTCAAAAAAGGATTGAGGGCAACAATGTCTGATAACAGGTAGTTGTGGCACATTCATGCAAGATTTTGTTTAGTTTGAAACACAAAATTCAACAATGATTTAAAACAATAATGCAGTTAATGGTGTATCAGAGATCCAAACTTTAGTTACTGTGTCACCATCTATGGAAATTACATCATTTCCAGGCATATCAGAGAATTAGGAAATGTTCACAAGCAGCAGTCTAATTGTGTAGGGGACTGAAGCAAGGGGTACACATATAGGTGATACTCTAAAAATTATAACTGGGCTTTTATAATATGTCAGCAGACATCCAATGGACCTATGCATACTTACAAGAACACATATACACATTCACGTCCAATAATTTTATCCCCCCAATCCATCTAAATGATACAATCTGTCACTTTCACAGGAATCATTTCTGGGTCAATCCCTAAAGCAATGCTTCATCTGCATCTAATTTTCACATGTCCTTGACAATTGAAATAATAACATTTACATTCTAATCTTAAATTTCTATACATAAAATTGACACTTGAATCTTAAAATTCTACACTTAAAATTGATGTTAATCTTCTTACCTGTCAGTTTAAGTTGTCATGAAAATTCCAACTGGATTCAAGTGCTTTTTTTTTTCAATTTATTTTAGTGCATAGGTCATTTGAGGATGTTTTCTTACCAAATGGTTTTGGAAAATTGTTTGTCTGTTTTACAATTTGTTTGTTTCTGTCTTAATGACCAGTGGCTAGGATAGCACCCAGGGGGAATGATAGTAGTGCTCTGCATGGACAATAGTGTCCAGAAGGATTTTCCAAAGTTTCAGAACAAAGGCACAGATAAATTGGCTAAACATGATTGTAATTGTTTCACTGGAGAACAAAGACTGTGGTGAAAGCTTATTGGGGAGTCTTAAAAGCAGGAGTATAAGAAAAGTGAAACAGTGGGAGCAAACACTATGGATACCCACAGCTAAATGCCAGTTCTAAAGAAGGTGAAGACTGGCCAAGAAGAAAGCTGTGGCTCAGAGATTTCAACATGCAACAAGGCTGCATAAATAAAAATTGGAGTCAAGACTAAAGGCAGCCAGGATATGAAGATCAAGGTGTAGAAATGAGAGAACTTAGAACAGTAAGTAAAACAGAGCCTAAACAAATTCTAAAACCCAAAGCATAATAAATACAAATAAAATATTAAGTAAGTATATCCTACTTTAACTGAGGAAAACAAAATACAAAGTGGAAATCTTGTTTTTTTTATTGTTGTTCAAGTACAGTTGTCTCCACTTTCACCTTACTTTAGCCCCCTGCCACACCCATCCCCACTTCTCACCCCTGAACCCACCCCCTTTGGTTTTGTCCATGTGTGCTTCATACATGTTCCTTGTTGCTTGGAAAACCAGATCTGATGAGCTCATTGATGGACGTTCCCTATTTCCCCCCCCAATTATCCCCCCCTCCTCCAGAAACATTGAATTAAAGAACAAAGACAGTAACCAAAGTGGAAATCTTGAAGAAATCAAGCGAAAAGATACATTACCTTCAAATAAACAATAATGTTGAGAGTTGATTTTTCAATAGAACATATGAAATCCACGAAGCAATGGAATGCCACTTTAAAAATAGAAATAACTGCTAATATAGAATTTGATACCCACTTAAAAATTCTTCCAAAATGAAGATAAAATTTACATTGTTTTAGATAAATAAATGAGAGAGCTCATGACCAGCAAAGGGACTACTTCTGGCCAAAGGAAAATCATACCAGGTAGAAGCACGGAAATACAGTAACAAAATAAGAAAACTGTAAAAGATTAACATATAGTTTTATATAAATTAATGTGGAATATTACAAACAATGATCATTATGTCTTATGGTGCCAAATATGAGTATAGTTAAAAGATATGACAATACTGTGAAAGATGAAGGAACAGTAAATATTATATAGTGTTCAAACCTCTCAGTATTGTCTGGAAAGTTTAAAATATTAAATTATAGCTGTCTATAATAAACTATCAAAAGTATAGTAGTGATAAAGAGATAACTAATGAGCTTTAACAAAAAGCAACTGAATACAAAATTTCATTATTCCAAACATGGGCAAAAAGGACAAGAAATGGACTAAATAATATCACTAATGAAAAAAATTGTAAGAATGATTTTTTAAGTCAAAGTCTAACTATATCAGGCAAGGAGGTCAAGCCACAGACTGGGAGAAAATATTTGCAAAAGACACAACTGATAAAGAACTGTTATGCAAAATATACAAAGAATTCTTAAAATCCAACAATAAGAAACATACAACATGATTAATAAATTGGCTAAAGACTTTAACAGATACCTAACCATAAAACCTATTAAAAGATACTCCACATCATATGTCATCAGGGAAATATAAACTAAAACAACAGTGAGATACTATTACACACTTATTAGCATGGCCAATATGTGGAACACTGACAACACCAAGTGCTGGGGTGGGGGAGGGAATGAGGAGCAATAAGAACATTCATTAATTGCTGGGGTGATGCAAAATGGTATAGCCCCTTTGGAAGACAGTTTGGAGGCAAAACTCAACACACTGTTACTGTACGATCCAACAATTATACTCCTTGGTACTTGCCCAAAAGAGTTGAAAACTTATGTCCACACAAAATCCTGCACATGAATGTTTACAGCCGCTTTCCTCATAATTGCCAAAACTTAGAAGATATCCTTCAGTAGGTGAATGAATAAACTGTGGCACATGAAAACAATGGAGTATTATTCAGTGCTAAAAAGAAATGAGCTATTAAACTGAGAAGACATAGAGGAACATTAAATGCATATTACTAAGTGAAATGAGCCAATCTGAAAAGGATACATACTTGATGGTTCCAACCATATGACACTTTGAATTAGGCAAAACTATAGGGACAGTAAAAAGATGAGTGGTTGTCAGCAGTACGGGAGAGGGTAAGAGGGGCAAGGCAGATCACAGAGGAAATTTAGGGCAGTGAACTTTGTGTGATACCATAATGATGGATACATGTAATTATACACTTTCTCAAACCCCTAGAATGTACAGTACCAATAGTGAACTGTAATGTAAATTATGGACTTGGGGCAAACTATTGTGTGTCAATGTAGGCTCATCCTTAGTTAGAACTGTGCCATTACGGTGAGGGATGTTGATAATGAGGAAGGCCATGCATGTGTTGGGGCAGGGATTATAATAAATTTTTTGTACCTTTTTAACAATTTTGCTGTGAACCTAAAACTTCCCTAAAAAATAAACTCTTAAATTAAAAAAAATACCATTATACAAAACTTGGAAGTAAAATGGTACAAGAAGATTGAGTGCTTAAATACTATCCAAAAGAAAGTTAATGTAACAATTTCAGGCTGAACAAACTAGACATCAAGGCTAGACTCACCATTAGACACAAGTGGAACTTTTCATAATGAGTGTTACTTTCTCAGGAGATATTATTCTGAGTTTATATAAATCTAATAAGATAGTTTCAAATGAGGTAAAACAAAAAAACTGACAGAAAAACCAACAAACAGTGAGCAATTTCAATATACCTTTTGCAGTAACTGATAGAAAAAGTAAACAAAAATTAGTAAGGATGCAGAACAAGATTAATAATTTTGACTTATGGACATATATAAACTACTGTAACCAACAACATCTAGAACATATATTGTTTGAAGCACTCTTGGAACACATACCCAAACTGACTATATTCTGGATCATAAGGCAAACCTCAAAACTTTTGAAAGAACTGACATAGTTTGAGTATTCTCTCTGAACCCAGTGAAATAAAACCAACAACAAAAGCAAGGACAACCCCAAATGTTTGTAAATTAGACAATATACTCTTACATAATCTGTAGGGAACAGAAGAATCATAATCATACTTAGAAAATATTTTTTTAATTATTTTATTGTTGTTCAATTACAGTTGTGTGCATTTACCCTCCCCCCACCCCACCGCAGACAAACCGACCTCCCTCCCTTGCTTCCCCCCTCCCCCTTGGTTTTGTCCATGTGTCCTTTATAGCAGTTCCTGAATACCCTTGTCCCCCTTCTCCCCTTCCCTCTCCCCTCTGGTTACTGCCAGCATGTTCTAAGCTTCAATGTCTCTGGTTCTATTTTGTTTCTCTGGTTGTATTTTGCTTGCTTACCTCACAAGCGTCTTGGCTGTGACTGATCTGAATTCCCCGGTAGCTGATCTGGCCTCGGTGCCTTCGCTCCTGAGTCCTCATACAAAACTTTTTAACATTTCATATACTAGAGGCTGCATGATGATGTACTCCTTGAACCTTAACTGAGAAGCACTTTATCTGCCCTTCCATTCTAAATGAAAGTTTTTCTGGATAGATTATTCTTGGTTGTAGGCCCTTGCTTTTTATGATTTGAAATATCTCTCTCCAGCCCCTTCTTGCTTGGAAGGTCTCCTTTGAGAAATCCGCTGACAGTCTTATGGGGATTCCTTTGTAGGTAACTGTCTCCTTTTCTCTTGCTGCTTGCAAGATTTTCTCTTTATTCTTAATCTTAGGTAATGTAATTATGATGTGCCTTGGTGTGTTCCTCTTTGGGTCCCACTTCTTTGGGGTTCTCTGAGCTTCTTGGATTTCCAGGAAGCCTATTTCCTTTGCCAGGTCTGAGAAGTTCTCCTTCATTATCTGTTCAAAAATATGTTCAATTCCTTGGTGAACTTCTTGTCCTTCTGGCAGCCCTATGATCCGGATGTTGGGTCGTTTACAAATGTCTCTGAGGTTCCTGAGTCCCTCCTCATTTTTTTGAATTCTTGTTTCTTCCTTCTGGTCCACCCCATTGCTTTGAGATCCAACTTCCTTTTTTTCCCTATCGGTTCCCTGTAAATCTTCCTCCATTATCCTTATTGTATTCTTCATTTGTTCAATTATTTGCGTCCACCTTTCTTCCACTTTTGTTAGCATTTTAATTACTAGCATTTTGAACTGAGCATCTGATAGGTTGACTATGTCGTTATCCGTTAGTTGTAATTTGTTCTGATCTTTCATTTTGGCCATTTTCATTCTTTTTATCTCAGTGTACTTGTTGGCTCGCCGGTGCCCTTGCCGGCAACCTGGGTCGCTATTGGGTGATGTAGCCTCTGGGGGCGGGGCCTGTGAGGAAGCACTGGCGGCTGCCATTCACCCGGGCTCCCGTCACTCCACCGCTCCCGGTGTCCCCACCGCTGTTTCCGCTGGACTCAATTCTGCTGGTGCCCTCTGGCCTCTCTCCAGCAGCGTCACCAGCTTACGGGATTCACCCATTGTACGGGGACGCGCCCTATTCAGGTGCTGACAGCGTCAGTCCCTCCGTGACAACTGCCTCTGACTCCGTTCCTCTGCCTGGTTCTGCCCCGCTTACCGGCCTGGATGTTCGTCCTCTCCAACCTCCTGGGTGTCGGACTTCCATTCAGTTCTTTTATGTCCGTTCTGGTTGTTTAATTTTTCGCTACTGCATTAGTTGTTTAGACACTCTGGATGTGCGCGCGGCGAGTGCATCCACCTACGCCGCCATCTTGGCGGAAGTCTTAGAAAATATATATATTTTTTAATATTTTATTTTTTTATTTTTAGAGAGAGGAGAAGGGAGGGAGACAGAGACGGAGAGAAACGGCAATGTATGGTTGCCTCTCACACGGCCCTCACTGGGGACCTGGCCCGCAACCCAGGCATGTGCCCTGACCGGGAATCGAACCGGGATCGTCTGGTTCCCAGCCCATGCTCAATCCACTGAGCTACACCAGCCAGGGCAGACAATATTTTAATTGAATTACAATAAAAGCATGACACAGAAAACCATGAGGAATACAGCTAAAGCTATGCTCAGAGAGTAGTTCCTAGCCTTAAATTCATATATTTGAAATGAAAAAAATTCATTGGGGTAGAAATTCATTGCTTTGATCTTTTATCTACAAATGATCCCAAACAAACCACAATTTAAGTCCACAGAGTTAAGAAAACAGATACTATATATAAAAAATTAATAAAGTGAAAACCAACATATAATAAAATAAAAAAGTAAAAATGTGGTTTTTTCCCTTTAAAACTTTTTTATTTAAAAAATTCAAATTACTTTATTGTTGTTCAATTACAGTTATTGGCTTTTTCTCCCCTCTACTCTCCCCTACCCCATCCAAACCCACCTCCCTCCCTTGCTTCCACCCTCCCCCTTGGTTTTGTCCATGTGTCCTTTATAGTTGTTCCTGAAAACCCTTCTCTCCACAATTCCCCCCCCCCCTTCCCTCTGGTTATTGTTAGATTTTCTTAATTTCAATGTCTCTGGTTATATTTTGTTTATTTTTTTCTATTGTTGATTAGGTTCTAGTTAAAGGTGAGATCATATGGTATTTGTCCCTCACCGCCTGACTTATTTAGCTTAGCATAATGCTCTACAGTTCCTTCCATGCTATTGAAAGGGAATAAGCTCGTTCTTTCTCTCTGCTGCGTAGAATTCCATTGTGTAAATGTACCATAGCTTCTTGATCCACTCATTTTCTGATGAGCACTTAGGTTGCTTCCAGCACTTGGCTGTTGTAAATTGTGCTGCTATGAACATTGGGGTGCATAGGTTCTTTTGGATTGGTGTTTCAGGGCTCTTAGGGTATAATCCCAGCAGTGGAATTGCTGGGTCAAAAGGAAGTTCCATTTTTAGTTTTCTGAGGACATGCCATACTGTTTTCCACAGTGGCTGCACCAGTCTGCATTTTTTAGAAGTGCTTAGAAATTTGTAAACTCTCAAAACTACAAAAATAACAAAAGAGAAAAGGCACAGATAATCATGATCAAGGATCGCTGGCACATTACTATATACCCTCGAGAGACATTAAAAAGTAAGATAATATTGTTATTAAATTTGAAATTTTAGATGACATGAAATGTATAAATTCAGTGAAAAACACAACTTACCCAACCTGGCACAGAAAAAAACAACATTCTGAGAAGTATGAGTTTTATACACACTTATAATAACCTATTTCTATTTAAAATGATTCTATAATTTAAAATATGACCTCTAAGTAAGTTTCAGCAAGAAATAATCTTATGACTGCATTCCTCTAAGTATTTAAATAATCAACAAACAAATCATACACAAACATTTTCAAAGGAGAGAGAGAAAAGGAAGGGGGGAGAGAGAGAATGAAGTTCTAATTTGTTTTATGAGGCTAGAATAGCTATTATACCAAATTCTGACCAAAACATTTTAAGAAATAAATTTATAAGCCAACCTGAACATGAACATAGCAACAAAACTCCCAAACAAAACATTGGCAAGTTAAATCTAGAGATATTTAAAAAGAATTACACCTCACAAACAAGTTGATTCTATTTCAAAAATGTAAAACTGTCTTAGCATTAGAAGATCAGTCAATATAATTTACTACATTAACAGAATATAGGATTAAAATCATATGATCTTTCAGGTACAGAAATGAAATTCTATAAAAATTCAACACCTGATAATAAGATCTCTTAACACACTAAGAATACAAGGGAATGTGTTTTATCTATAAATGGTATCTAATATATTAACAACATCTGTAATCCCATGCTTGCTTACTATTAAAATAAAGAGCCTGGAAGGGCTGTCCCATTATTAAAACTGATAACTCACGCTCTGGATGGAGGACTAGGCAGGGAATTGGGCCAATCACCTTGGGCCACCTTGAGTAGAAAAAATAAATCACACTGGAGAAACCAGACACCTGAGTCTGTACTATGGATAAGAGTTTGCATTTGCACCAGTCTCTGAGGGTAGGAAATCACAATGAAGGAGTTAACATGATAATTGGCCTAACACTATTAACATATACCAAGATAACTAATAAATGCTGCTTTGGAATGCCTCCACAGTCAAAGGCAAGGAGAAATTTCAGAGACAAATAAAAATTCAAGTCAAGTGCAGAGCAAAATTTATAAAGCATTCAAGGAAAGCAGGCCATTGCAAAAGTTAGAAGACTGAATTAATACTCTGAGGAAGTAGAGATAATGGATCAATCTGAATGGCACTTCAAGATAAGTGTGTTTAAATTCAGAGAACCTAATCATGCTCATATTGATAAGTGACTGGAAATATAAATTATGGTACATTTGCACAATGAGACCATACTGTGTTTAAATGATGCAGTTCTATATTTTGTGAAATTGAAACATTCTTTAAGATAAGTTTGGGGTTAAAAAGAAAGGTGCAGTGGAGTGTTTATGGTGTGCTATTTTTTTTCTGAGAAAGAAATCTGAATATAAACATGTATGTGTGTGTGTGTGTGTATTCAATTATATCTTTGGAAGAACACACTGTGAACAGTGTTTGACTGTATAGAAAGGAACTGAGTGGCCAGGTAAGAGGTGTGGGAGGGAAACCATTTGTACAACTAGTGTATCTTTGGAATTTCATTTTTTTAAATGTATTATCAAGTAAAAATTCATTATAAATTAAATTATAAAATATTGAGCCCGGCTGGTGTAGCTCAGTGGATTGAGCGCGGGCTGGGAACCAGAAGGTCCCGGTTCAATTCCCAGTCGGGGCACATGCCTGGGTTGCGGGCCAGGTCCCCAGTGAGGGCCATGTGAGAGGCAACCATACATTGCTGTTTTTTTCTCTCTCTCTTTCTCCCTCCCTTCTCCTCTTTCTAAAAATAAAATAAAAATAAAAATAAAAAATTATAAAATATTGAAAGGTTGACTATAAACCAAGGAATGGCAGAGAAATGGGATAAAATGATAGATTTTAATTTGTGTGTGCCTATGTGCTTAAATGGCTTTCCCAGTCATCCTTTAATAGTCAGGGGTGGTATTTTGAGCTATTACTGCTTATATCTCCTGGGAACTCTTGAAACAAGGCTAAGTACTGTCCCATACAAAACCTTAGTTAACCCTGAACACTGCATGGTGGAATATAGCAATATTTAAATCTCACTCTCCAATTCCTCTCTTCACTAAAAAGGTAGCTGATACAGTATGTGTTTTCCCATCAATTTTGTTTATATTCCCAGGGGCCTCAGCACCCTAAACAATTAATATGAACAGTCTGAGTTATTGGAAGAATAATTTCCAATCTCCTGAACTTTATGTTAAGATGGCATACTGAGAGATGTAGGGATTTCACTTAGCATTTCTCTGTTCCCTGTACATTCGCCAGCTCTCTTTTTCTTTTCTTCTGTTAGGTGAAGCTGGTCTACTGTTTCCCTTGCTGCCAATTCCTTTTCCTATTCCTTGAATCACTGAAAGTCTAAGGATAATAATGAAATAGCTATAAATAGAAAATTATAAATGGACCTTCTCAGGATTGAGTTTGGATGATGATGAGTATTGGTAGATGGAAGGAAGCAAGTTCAGATATTAGATATGCTGCCCATGAATTACATTACACCTTAGTTTTCAATTTTAAAAGTACTTCTTGAGGCAACAGATCCAAAGTTTCAAGACATCAAACAAGAGAACTGTTGTGCATTGGTGGGTATGTAAAGTGGTGCAGCCATTATGGAAAACAATATGGAACCTCCTCAAAAAGTTAAAAACAGAACTACCACTATATAATTCAGCCATCTCACATCTGGGTATATCCAAAGGAAATTAATGTATATCTCAAAGAGCTGTCTCCACTCTCAGGTTTGCTGCAGCATTATTCACAAAAGTTGGAACGAACCTAAGTGTCCGTCAATGGACGAAAGGATAAAGAAAATGTGGCATGTGCATGCAATGAAATATTATTCAGAATTTTTAAAAAAAGAAGGAAATTCTACCATTTGTGGCAGCATGGATGGACCTGGAAGACACTATCTTAAGTGAAATAAAACAGTCACAGATTATGTTTGGTCAACAGGAAATTCAAAGTCAATGTGAAGGGTAGTGTGTCACTGCATTATAAACCAGAATTTCCTTGAATAGATTTTTTTGGTAGGATTATTCCTCCAGACTGCAACTGAAGTGTCAGCAGGGGGGCTGACTCCTGCCAGAAGAAAGAGAGTTTGAGCAGCAAGTCCACACATTGTCATTGCAATCTGTGCTAGTCGATGTCAGCTCCACTGCACCACTGCAGGCACTGAAGCAAAAAGTTGTGACCTAAAATTATCCCTAAACATAATTATTACTATGGGAGAAAAAAGTTTGCCTTGTTATCTAATCTCAAACATTTCTTGGAAAGGCTGTTTGAGGTAAGGACGTTTCAGTTCTTGTTACTTTAATGAACAAAAATAATTATCTAATTTTTACTTGGTGTTTGCTCTGTGACAGACACTTTTCTGAATATTCTGTATGTGCATTATTTTATTAACTTTTAATAATAACCCACAGGAATTATTATTATGAGCATCATTTTATAGGTGACAAAACTGATCAGAGAAGTTAAGTAACTTGCCCAAAGTTACATAATTAATAGTAAACTAGGAACTGAACAACAAATGACACAATCCACTAATTATGTTTCTTTCTAGAATAGCACACCATTTTGCCAAACAAATACTTTTTCACAACTGCATGTTGACCATTTCATTTAATTAGGTGAATTTCATTTGTCAGTGAGATAGAAATCATAATAGCAGGCTCAAGAAACACTACTTAAAATACTAAAGATACTTTATATAATATATCCTAATATTTTGCTGTCTATATTGGTGTGAGCTTTATTTTTTGTATATATAAATATATTTTTGTTGATTTTCTATCTTCTTCAAAAATATGTTAGTCCTTGGAGTAGAAAAGATTGTTCTTCAAAGTATCTCCATCACTTATAACAGGGAGTAGAGATGACTGTGAAATAGGTATCTGATGAATGAATGACTTAGTGAATGACTAAACTTATTTCCTATAATTTCTTTAATTTATGTTTTAATTCACACTATATATAGCATTTAATAGATTTCCCCCTATTTATTACAGACATCAGTATTCTATGAAAGTGATTTAAGTTTCATAAGCATTTGCCAAATCATAATAAAATGTTCAAAAATGGCTCCTGATTCTCAAAATTGTGTACTCTTCCCCTCATCTGTTCCTCCCTGCCCTATTTGCCCTTCCTTGAGCTCCACTCTTCAGTTTTCAGAGTAAAGATCTGGAAATTGATAAATGAATGAGAGGTAAAGGGGCACAAAAGACACTAGAACACTTGTCACAGTACTTGTTCTTAGGAAATCCTGAGAAAGATGCAGTCAAATAACAGAGTAGAAGCCTGTAAGAGGAGGTGGAGAAGTTTTTAGTGGGAGTCACATTTAGGCTGTCCCAGAAACTATAAAAAGACTGCAAAGAGACCATTAGAAGTACTAACCAAAAACTGGTTTCTCATCTATGGCTATATATATCGGTCAGCTCAATTGGACAGGCATTGGCATTGCAGCAGAAAAAGCCTACGTCCATTTGATGATACTCAACAACTACTGTATGAAAATGGGGATTCTTGCCTTGTGACCTCTGAGGTTTTCCAGCAGGTGTATTTCTCTTATTTTTTTCTGTTGTCAAACAGCTCTGAGGCTGAGAGAAAAATGAATGGCTCTCCCAGGCATTCAGCTGAAAGGCACAAAGGCATTTCTCCCAGGCTGCCAGCCCCTGGTAACAAAGGTGTTAAGAATTAATTTCTGGTGCCTGTAATGCCTACATTCTGCTGGGGGTGGGAGGGCATCCTGTCAAGTGTCAGTAATTAGAGAAGCCATTTCTGCAGTCCATGATGCCATCTGGAGTTTCCTTGACCTTTCTCTTCAAATTAAGAGTCAGCAGAGGCACTTGAAAAAAACATATTTTCACCATACATTGTTGACCACACACCTGTACTATTAGGCTGTTAAAAAAATTATAAGGAGTGTAAACTGCCCTCCTACCTTGCCTAGCAGGAATGGAATTATAAACAGAAATCCCTGATGGGTTTCAAGGTGACATGCCGTTTTCCAATCATCTCTTTCATGGTGCACTGTTTGCACTTAGGTAGTCACCAAAGCCATGTAATTAAAGCATTAAAGTGTCATTTCATCACTTCACCTTTTAGGATCCAATTTGTCTTGCAGTTTTTTTTAACCAATATTTTAAAGCTCAAATCTTTTGCAACTCTAAGATGGAACAGATGGCACAGCCATATTAGCAGTGACACTATATATACACACCAAGTGAACTGGTGTTATTATCTGGTTAAGTGGCTGTCAGCATTTCCATTACAAACCCCGGCTTTCAAGGGTCTATAATTCATATACTTTAAATAACATCTGGCTAAAACTTGGTGTATAGAAATGATGAGTGTTGAGTAAAAATTAGTATAATTTTGTGAATGCATGAATACTTCTGGAAGACTCAGCTTGATCAATCTGGTCTGTTTTTTGGCAATGACTTCCAGTTACCAGTATATTTTTGGATTCTTAGCAGATGCCATTCATTCATTCATTTCATATATATATATTTTTTTTTTCACATTTACCACATGCCAAGTCATGTCCTAAATGGTGGAAATATCCTGAAGAACAAGCAAACAGATTTCCCTCTCCCATAGGGCTTATGTGTTTGTGAAGAAAATAAAAAAAATCAACAAATAAATATACAAATAAATCCCAAACCAGTATGTACAGTTAAGGATAAGTGTATTTTCATAAAGTATTCTGAGTATATAAAATGTATATCTTGATCCTTCTAATATTTTTTCATTCCACTGTTAAAACAGTAAAAATATTTCCTTGAATATTTATATTGTGTAAATCATAGTTAAGAAAAACAAATGCAAAGCATACCCCAAAATAATTTTATCTGCCATAGAACAGAATTTTTTCATCAGATATCACAGATTTTAAATGGACAAAAAGATGAAAAAACATGAAAACTGGGCTTTCAAAATAAATTGTATAAGTTTTAAGATAAATGCCATTTTATTGCTAGAGGAGTAAGGGGTACTCAGGTTTCATAGGGCTGGAAGCTTATACAATTTGGGAAGTCCTCTTAACAAAAATGTATCTCTGGTAAAAGATACAAACTTAAGTATAAAAGTTAATATTAGAGTAAGAAAGGGAATAAAAGTTACAGATTTATAAAAGCTCCCACATATCACAATATCAAAACACCCAGGTCCCAGAGAGAAGCTCATCTAAGTGACAGTGTCTGAATTTTCAGCTTTATGACCTTCACTGTAGTTTGTCTCTGAAGAGGAATAACCTGAGCCAATATGGTGAGTTAACGCCAATCTTAAAACCAAGGAATCTCTGAAGAGTTGGATGCAAATTTGAAAGAAAATAGAAGACATACTAATACTGGCTGAATTGTAATAAATGGGAAGCAAACATTTAAGTCACCTAAAAAAACCTAGAAGGAATTATACTTGTAGACTTCTGTTTGGTACCTAAGATTTTTTACCCCTTCTAAAACCATGTATCATTGTCTGAAAACTTCTATTTTCAAGAGTCTTGCTTTCTTTCTACTTAATAAATTAATCACATGCAGCAAAAATGATCAGTTTCAGGATTAGTGGCTATTAGGTACACTTAAGGCCTTGTTTCATCTTGGTGAAAAAACACATCATAACAAAATAAAAGTTGTGGGCATATGAGTGCTGAGTGTTCATGGGTGGTCCAAGAATGAGTAAAGTTAAGTTTCAAGATATAGAGGGAAAACGGCAGGTTGGGACACAGAGAGTTTAGACTCAAATCCATGTTTCACACTTATTAGATGAGACTCCTGAAGTAAATGAATTTCTTTCTCTAAATTTCAGTTGTTTTGTGTACAAAATTTCAGTAATAGCATCTCCACTTTAAGGATGCTTTTCAGGCTTAAATGGGATTCCTATGTCTAGAGAATGGTGCATAGTGTAGTCAGAAAATACTGGCTTGACCTCCATCTGCACTTGTATGTAGTGGTAAACTTTCAACACTGTGTAGTAAAGCAAATAGGTTGTATATAAACCGGTCTTCTTTCTGGTAACCAACAAGCTCCTTTCTGTTCGCAATCTATCTCCTCGTAATGTCCAGTCACCATAAGGTAATGTCTGTCATGACGCCATCTCTCAGGATGGAATGATAATGTCTTCTAAGATAAGAGTTCCCAGGAGCATGTTCTAGCCTCTGCTTCTTTAAAAAACAAAAAAGGAACAGACATCTCTGTCTATTACAGAATTATTTGTTTATCATGCATAATATCCTGTAGGTATAATGATCACAGTTCCTTTATTCAAAGATATCCCATTACCCAGCCAATTATGTTGGTGATCTGTTAGTCTCCTTTACAGTCCAAATGCTCCCTGCCCTCCAATTCATGTGAACCTTTAAGAACGCCATATGTTCAAATTGCTTTACTTGGTACTTAGTCCCTTTCCTACTATTATCCCCATCTGTGTAACTGCATGCTTTGGGAAATGGATACTTGACTTTTCATTGGTTTTAAATCCAAGTTATTGCCTGGTTTATTCAAATATGTTTTTTTTAAATTGCTTTCTTTGGGTATTTGTTTCATGTTTAGTTGACTAAAAGTTTTGGTTGAAACAGTCTCTTCTGAGAAAAAGTGGAAAACTTCCAAGTTGCCCATCTTATTCCTAGTTTGCAGTTCTAAGGATATGACCGTTTATGTTTCAATATGGTTGATGAAACACATGCTGTCTTTGTTCTTGCATCATTGCAGAATAGTTTTCAGTCTCTACATATCCTACAATTATCTTATTTTTCTTTTACTTATGCCATTTAGCTTAGGTATAATAAAAATTAACTAATTATAATGAAATAAATGACATTAATAATGACATTAGTTAAAGTCAAATAATGGCTCTGTATGTAGCTAGTAGTGGTGTGTTAGCAAAATGATACAATCATTATTGTTATCACTGAAAGGTGACAAGAAATCTTGAGAATATCTGATTGACTTGATATCTTCATTAATATCAACATTCTTCCACTATTAAGACTGATTTTGACTATCTTTTCAGACTGAAACATCCACATAATGTTTATATACCCCTGAAGTACTGGCCGGTGTGCATCATAAATAAAGAATTATCTATGCCCTGGCTGGTGTAGCTCAGTGGATTGAGCGCGGGCTGGGAACCAGAGGGTCCTGGTTCGATTCCCAGTCAGGGCACATGCCTGGGTTGCGGGCCAGGTCTCTAGTGAGGGCCATGTGAGGAGCAACCATACATTGCTGTTTCTCTCCCTCTCTGTCTCCCTCCCTTTCCCTCTCTCTGAAAATAAATAAATAAAATATTTAAAAAAATTAAAAAAAAAGAATTATCTAAATGGTCACATTACTTTAGACCAAAATAATATTTTTGGCAAAGGGTTTTCTGAAGAGGTCTGGCAGGAGAACATTTTGTCATTGTTCTGCAATGGAGGCAGTTTAATAGAATGCTCTTTTCCCTTGTCCCCACTGCATGAAAGGATTAAATGATTTCATGAATGATACTGGATTATTGTTCTACAGTATAGAGCAAGTGACAAGAAAATATGGAAGCATATTGTAAAGCTATTTGGGCCAAACTTCTTCCTATTTAGAGGCAAAGGTCTTGCTATGTATTTCAGAACACAGTTTCTAAGAGCAGAATATGGAGGACTCAAGAAAGGCATTCTAAAACTGGAACACAAGCTTTAACCTCTCAGGGAGAGCCAAAGGAGCACAAAGGTCAAGTTAAGCATGATGCATCTTTTGTGAATGCTTATTCTACTTGAAATGTTGAGGGGAAGAAATAAAGCAATTTAATTGTAAATAACTTCTTTTAAATTAACACATAGAGATAATATTATTGTATACAGATATAAAGTCTTTTTGACTAGGCATTAGACTTCAAAAACATTCTAAGCTGGTGGTGAGCCCCATTGCTACAAAGGAAACATGGCCATTCTCTGTGGTCACTAGTGTTACCTTCGCAGAAATGTTTTATAAAGTGTAGCGTATTTAGAAGGGTTTTCCATAAAACCGTAAACACATATAATGTTCATCTGCATCTACACACACAAACACAATTAAGAGAAGAAGTTGGAAAAACAACCACAGATGCTATATACTGTCTTTCCGTATCTTATCATTGCCATAGAAGTGTGCAAATAAAGGGCAGAGAGTCATGACACACATGTCAAGAAAGACCGGCATCAATTCACACATATCAAGTTTTTAGGCCTATTTTTTTATGCCTGCTCCTCAAACTACAATGGGACTAAATCACCAGTTTACTTATTATGATAATGAAAGAGTGAGTACTTAGTACAGAATTGAGGAATTCTGAAATGATATGGTCCATAAGTATTTGTAAGGCACTTGGATTAGGTTAGTAGGCCGAATATATAATTCAGGTTTTTAGCACTTTTTAAATAAAATATTTTATTGTTCTGGTAATGTAGAATTACTTTGAGGAACACAACGTATTATTATTACACAACAACCCTCATTCATTTTAGCCTCAGTCACTGGGAATTTATGATAACTTGAATTATACTGTAATGAACTGAGCTGAGCTTTTACATTACTTACCAAGATAGTAAAATTACCATGTAATATTTCAAAATGGCTGACTCCTATGAGGAATTAACATCATTAATATTTTACTGCTATCATGTCAAATAAGAGCACATGCTAATTACATGCTTAATTTTGTCTAATCAATTTATTATTTGGCAGTAATTTCTAAATTTTCATATTATGTATGTAAGGTAGGGGTGTAATATTGCATTTCTAAAGGTTGTTATTCATGTTATTTTAAACTCTTCTTTAATTCACAATTCATTTTCTGATTGGTCTCAGATATATAAATAACATTTACAAAAAATATTCTGACACCTGAAGCCATTCATAAGAAATTTGCAGTTTCCTGGTCAGGTGACTTGGTTGGATGGAGCATCATCCCATACACCAAAAGGTTGTGGGTTTTACTCTTGGGCACCGCACATACCTAGGTTGCAGTTTCAATCCTTGTACAGGAGGCAACAGATTGATCTTTCTCTCTCCTCAAATCAATAAACATATCCTTGGGTGAGTATTAAAAAAAAAAGAAATTTGCAGTAACAATTACCTAGCATTACTATATTTATAACCTCTTAGACTGAATATGTATGTACATGACGTTGTAGCTTGCCCATTGTCTATGTCCTCTTGTACATTTACATGTAATTTTGACTAATAAAAGAAAACTAGATAGAAACATGTAAAAAATATGTTTCATAGATGTTACGTTTTATTTAGACTTCTGTTGCTATGGACTATATACAGAGTGGGACAATTGTGAGTACATGAAACGTAGAGTTTATTCTTGTATTATTATCTATTTATTACTGCATTATTTTCCATACAAACAACTTTAAACCTACTTTGGCCACACCCTGTATATGAAATATCTCTTAAAAATTTTGCCATCAGTCCACTCACATTATTCTCATTCTTATCCTCTCCACCTTTTCTTCTTCTTTCTCCTTCTCCTCCTCCATTACTCCACTTTGAAAGGGAAATAACTTTAAAGATATATATTGCTAAAAATAAATTAGTGAATAGAATAAAATGACAAACACTTAAGGTGCTTAGGAAAAAAAAACTGTCTTGCCTTTTCTGGGTTACCATATCAACATATACTTAGTTCTAACTCTCCTATAGGGGGAGCCGCTGCACTACTGAATGCTGAAGGTCCAGCCTTCAGTTGCTGTCTACAATTTTAAACCTACTTTACATAAATAGGAAAGAAATACCAAGGAATTATTAATATGTAATTGGGGAACAATTCTTTTCTTTCTTCGCAATGTCACAGATGTCAACTAAATGTGTCTAAGGAAGCTGATACAATTTGTTGGCAAAACACAGTATTTTTTGTTTCGTTCTGTTTTTGGAAGAACATAGACCAGGTGTCAAGGCAATGTATTAAATGTGGCCTGCATAGTACACAAAAATATAGCTTTACAAAAGAATAAAATGATACAATTTCAGAGGTGCGAGGGACAAAGGAATGGCGCACCCCTCTCCCATTCTTCTACACCAATTACAACGGGAAATACCACAATACAATACAAACCTTAATAAATTTATGTCAAAACCTAATGGCTGATACTTGGAAATGTGGTTTTGTAACAAGTGATGGAACCATCATGGAGGTAGTAATTAGGATCATGGAGAGGAAGTAATTAGGATGAGATTTGTCAACTCTTTTTTTATATGCTGAGAAGTAGCAAGCTGTAACTCACTAAATTTAATTAAATTCTGATGGAAACCTCAGTATCTTTATTTATTTCCTAACTCTTAGCTAAGGGTTATGAATAGTAATTATTTTCATTTATTGTTTTCAAGAGAATCTAACAATTTAAGTTAAAGTATAAATCAGTTGTTGGCAAAAAGTACTTTTAAATATTAGATTACTATAATAATGTTATTGGTAAATGGAAGTAAAATGAAGATTCAGACAAAGTTCCTGGAGTTATAAAAAGTATTAGTCAATAAAAATATTTAAAATCCAGCAGAGTTATGCTTAAGCAATAAAATTATATCTTTTGTAAAATTGAGCATCTAAATAAAAATTTGATAACTTTTAATGGTGAAATTTGTGGAAGATGCTTTGTTATATGCCTTTCCAATTTACCCAAAGAATTGTAATTTCTTTTAACTCAAGTAGTCATTTTATCATCATATTTTTAGATAATAGAGTTGGTTATATTACAAAAGTTTAAATATCTATAATGCTTTATACCTGGTTGATTTATATAGATTCTGAACAGACCCTTGACAATATTTCTCTGAAGCTTTATTTTCTCTTTTATGGTCACTAAATTGAATGACTAAATCAAGCTCATAAATTACATAAGTTATTGGTTAAGTATAGTTACTATAGCTCTTTTCACATGCTAAAATCTTAATCATAACCTTTGTAATATATAAATTGACAGAGTTAAAGGGCTAACAGGCTTTTTATTAACCTCAACCAATTTTTAATAATTAATTATTCCAAAATTTACTAAATTGGTGATAGAGAATGATAAATTTGCAAGTTTTTAGTAGTGGCACAGCATGATTCATATTCAGGATCTGAAAGAATATAATATGCACATAAAGAAAACTGCGTTTGTGGCAAAAACGTTTTCATAGAAATGGATATATATTTTTTAATATCCTTCACAGGCTCAGTTTTACTGATATCAAAAAACCTCACTGATATTGTTTTTCTGCAATTCAGATGTATCAAAAGAACTAGTGAAAGTTTTTAAGATAAACGGTTATTTCCATCTATCAGGCTGTTTTATGCTACCTTTCATCTCAGGAATTTCAAAGTCTTTTTCATGTAGACTGACTTACTAAATAAGTCATGCGTGCATTCAACCTTATTTGAAACAAAAGAAGAAGGTAAAATTTGGGATTAATTAGTCAATATCAAAAGTAATATCAGTAACTTAACAGTCACTGAGTATTATGCCTGCTTGGCACTGTAATAACCCCTGGAAGTAAATAGTACAGTGAGATATTGTGCTTGTCCTCCAGTGGATAGGTCTAAATACATAGAACCTAGGATGTGGTTAGGGAGAGAAAGATCTGGAAAGGGAGAGAAGAGAGATGTAAAGCTCAGAAATCCTAGTAGAGAGACTAGGAAAAAGAAGAAAGGAGTTCAGAGAGAACTTCCCAAAGACAGTGAATATTGAAATATACTGTATAAGTACAAATATAAATTAATCCCCCATTATTGCAATGAGATACACACACACACATATGCAATCTTTCATGTATAAATGTTTTGATCATTTTAAATATCAAACCTCAGGGAGAGCTAGATGGAAGGGTCAAATACCTATTTGTAATCTCTGATTTTATTAAATCCATTACATATATTTAAATTTCATACGTAAATAATATATTTTAAACATGTCTTTATTCCAATCACAATACTTTTATTAAAAGGTTGTAAAGCCAACTCCAATATCAATGTCTTCCCATTACCTTGACCCCTTCCTTGTGCCCTCGAACAGAGTGTTCTAGAGCACATACACTCACTACTTTGTTCTAAGTTATTTGCAAAACAGCCCATTTTTTTGAATCTGTATTTGGTATTTTTAAGTATATTCCTTACTTTAAAAAATTATCTCCTTGGGGCCCGGCTGGTGTAGCTTAGTGGATTGAGCGTGGGCTGGGAACTAAAAGGTCCCGGTTTGATTCCCAGTCGGGGCACATGCCTGGTTTGCAGGCCAGGTCCCCAGTGGGGGCCATGTGAGAGGCAACCATACATTGCTCTTTCTCCCTCCCTTCTCCTTTCTCTAGAAATGAATAAATATATTTCAAAAAAATTATCTCATTGGTGTACATTTGTGATCACCAGAAAATAACTCCTTCTGAAAATTGTTATATGTACTCTTGAAAGACTTGTTTTCAGTGACATTTGACAATTTAAACATTGATATATAAGATAACTGTTTTCTATTTTGGTGGGAGGTGGGTAGATGCTGCTAAATCAGCATTTTCCAGAGTTAAGGAATACTTCAAAATATCTATAATGTGAATGTTTGGGGTAACAATTGAAGCTTTTCAAAAACTTCATTTGCTGATATGCAGTGTGAATTTACAGGAAAGATATTATTACTTTTTAAGCTATAGAACCTGTTTGGTTTGGTTATGGAATATTCTATAAGAGTGAGGCTGTGTGGCACGTGTTGCATAAAAAGAAAGCTGTGTTACAAATAAGGGCTGCATGCACTGTAAAGTGTGCACTGACCGAACAGAAAACTAGAAAGTTTCCTGGGGCTCTGGTATACCATGTTAACAATGCGGAAATGTGGAGTTGGCATTTAGGTATAGGGGACAGAGAGAGTGGGGCTGGGAAGAGGTAATGACGTATAAAAGAAATCACTGCACATGGTCATATTCAAGCTATTTTGAAGAGTTACATTAAATAAGATTAGGTTGACTAATCTAGTAGAAACATATGTCTAAATCTATCAAGTTTGAATGCAATCAACATTTTATCCCAAAATGATTTATATAATTTGGCATGAGCTAGCCAAAAGCTTTACTTTCAAAATTCATACAATGCAATTGCCATTCTGGAATCACAGAGGAAGCTATTACCTATACAGTGGTATTCTATGATTTTAAAATAAGTATATATACATTTTAATATAGGTTGTTGGCTTTTAAAAAACTCTTTTTCCTTGAATCTTGGAAGGACCAACATGAACTTCAAAGGAGTTTTCACATCTAAATTTGCTTAGGAAGATGAGGTAAATGTTCTGCCTATGACCGCAGAGTTGCAGCATGAAGTATTTAAGTGTTTCAGTGGGTAAGTGGGAGTGGCTTTTCATCTGCTCAAGTTCTGAGAATGTGTCAACTACTAGCAGTACTTTTCCCTTTATCTTTGACTCCCCTGTTTTCTTCTCACATATTCTTTTTTTAAAATTTTTTATTACTTTATTGTTGTTCAATTACAGTTGTCTGCATCCTCTCCCCTCCCCACACTCCACCCCCTCCAAACCCACCTCCCTCACCTGCCTCCCTCCTCCCCCTTGGTTCT